>JAVTVY010020679.1:0-74003 GCA_036873755.1 Hanleya hanleyi
GGGTTAGTGAAAGAAAAATCACGAAAAGCTGCCAGACAAGATGTAGGATATACCCACTTAAGAATGGATTACGTGGTGGACACTGCAGGTGATCCGCGCAAGTTTTTCATACCATAGTGATTTAACTTCTAAAATCTTTTTCGCAAATAATATTAAAGATTTGGTAAGATTTGGACTGGGTTATAAGTCGCTTCAGCTTGATTGAAAGAACTACCGATAATAAAGAAAACCGATTTTGCTAAATTTTTCCAAACCACTCCTCTTTGTTTCTTTCAAATAATTCAGCTGAAGTAACCAGAAACGCAAAATGGTAACTGAATTCAGATTTCCTAAAAAAAAAACAGCGTTCAGAAAATATATACATGTAACCGGTTTTGATGAATTTTTATTGCAATTTAACGAATGAAAAAAAAAACTGAATGTGAAATCTTAAGGATAGGCAGTAAATATATAATTGCTCAGCATATATGATTTAATTTTAATCTTCCAGCTATTATTGCATAACATTTCTGAATTTGGTGCTAATGCTGTATATGGAATATGGAAAATGTCTTTGGATCATGGACGCGGATATTCTTAATAGACGACGGCTGAATTATGATTGACCTACCAGACGCTTATAATCGAAGTTACATTTCACTGACTACTAATAAATTACGATAAATTTTTCTTTTTTTAACAGCCGAGCGGGACGTTTCTCTGGATTCCTATAGTTCTAAGAGGGGTGATATTCATTCCTTTCATTTTAGTCTGTAATTATCGATCGGAGACAAGAACCTTGGCTGTTCTCATCAACAATGACTATGCCTTCATTGCCGGTGGAGTAGTGATGGCTCTCACTCATGGCTACTTCAGCAGTCTTGCCATGATGTATGGACCGACGTAAGCAAAATTACTAAAGATTTAGACAACGGTTTCGAAACAGGCTATATCTATTGTTGGGTATTCTGTAACACTTTTGCGTGTCGAATATCACAAAGTATGATATAATCGTTTACTATTTAGCACATCTTGGTGTTTTCTGTGTATCGACTGAATTAGCTTTAACGGTATTTGTAAGTAAAATCAGTTACCACTCATAAAACCGGATTTAATTGAAGCAAATTTTTCTGCACCAAAAATGGTCTAGAATAGACCAGAAACCAGATGTCATGTTATTCCCCTTCTAATCCATGATGCTATGTATATCTATGATAAGTAAATGTAAGTGCGGATCATAATACAATTGAATTACCCTGCCAACTCCCACATGTAACACGACATAAATTTAATTGCCAACGGGAGATCCCTGGACTGGCGATGATTTGAGCCTTTGATTTTGTGTGTCGGGTTATATACAGGACTTCACTCCTGCGGCACCTGCACTACGATGACAAATTCATGTCGTGTTATATAATCGATGTTAGATTTCAGGATAATTGACACCTGCCATGTAGATGAATGGGTGCAGACGTCATCACGTGCTTATAAGAGGGATAAAACGTCATCAGAGTTTAGGACTATTGACATTCTCATAACATTCTCCTAAATTGTACCTTTGTTTACAGGAAGGTGGAAGCTGAGTATGCGAGTACAGCCGGGATGATCCTGTCTCTGGCCATCAGTCTTGGGATTCTATGTGGAGCGAACTTTGCTCTTGTGGTCACCATCTTTGTGGAGAAAGTCGGAGCCGGGTGAAGGGGACGTCAAAGAAACTACGTGACGTCATCAGCGATCTCGGAGTTACATGGTTGTCATGAAACTGTCTTAATTACAACCATCATTGGAAGGACAAGTATGGGGGTGCCCTTTACATATGAAAACTCCGGGATACCTGAATTGCCACAACATTAACTTTTTAATTGGAAACATGACATCATACAGTCGGTCAGATTCTGCTTCAGTCCAAGACAATTGCGGTGAACTGATGTTGTGGACCAATGTATAAAGCGGCGTAGGAAGATTCCTGAAATTCAACCACCAAACTGGGTTAAGTTTTATGATCATTTAAAGGAAAATGTAATGCTACTGGTATATTTCCAGAATGACCATTTTAATGGATATAAACGGAAGAGACATCATGCGCTATTCCGTTCCATGGGGACTCTCTTATGGCCGCCTCGACTGTGAATTGTAGTCAGGATGCAACTGGATGGAATCCGATGGAAATACCACATATAAGGCTGATAATAAATATAAATATTATTGAAATATTTTGGAAGTTCGCGACATTTTACTGGTCGTGGATTATGACGGAAAATGTACCACATATGTGCCGCTGAAATCTGACAGAAAGTTCACCACGTACAGGTACAATTGTTCATGAAATATGACGGGAAATTTACATACACTGCTCAAGAAATCTGACAGAATGTTGGCCATAGCAAACTTTTCACCACATATGTAGTTGTGTGAGAAAATTGGCAGCAAATTCATTAACCTGTTCCACAAATGTGACAGACAAGTTCCCCTCGACATTGTACGAGAGAAATCTGATGAAAGGTTAGATACACTGTTACTGTAATTCGACGAGAAGTTCATCTCATTTAGCTTTCCGGAAAATCTGATGGAATGTTGACCACATATTCGGGAAATGTGATAAAACTTTCACTACATATATGTGTATACATGAAGCTCTTCGTGGAATTTGACTGCACGTTCGTTCACAACACATGTACATGATATGACTCTTTCTGAATACGACGTGTTCGTCACATCACTAATGTATATGAAATCTGAAGGAATATTGGGCACACCACTACAGTATATGAAATCTGACCGAAAGTTCGCCACATCACTTCTGTATATGAAATCTGAAGGAATATTGGCCACATCACTATTGCATATGAAATCTGAAGAGAAGTGCACCACATTTAGCTGTTCCGGAAATCAACGCTATCTGGAATGTTTCAATGGATTAAACAAAACACGATATTGGCCTCCACTTGTACTCCAGTACAACATATGGATGTTTTCCATTCAAGTTTGTTGCTGAAGGCCGAGTGGAAGTCTCATCTATTCACTGACTGTTTTTTGAAAGTCAGTGATACAAGTGTCAGATCTGACATTCAGTAGCAAGCCGTCGTCATTGAAGAATTGCCGTGTCTAGTGTCATGATAATGTCTGTATCTCCTTTGAAAAACAGAAGCCAAAGTCGTTCAGCTCTATATGTACAGTCTAACGGACCAGTTATGTATTAACAAAAATAGGCTTGTCTGACTACTTTTAATGATTTAAAACTTGATTTCGGAATGTATCGTTTCCTTTGCTTGACATGTTCAACAAGATTGCCACGGCTGCAGGTCTTCTCGATCTCGTATCACCATGCACAGGGCTAAATTTGCTCCGAAAATCTTTTGAAAATGTTCATAATCATCATCATCATCAACATCATCGTCAGTATTTGTTAATGTATCGTGTTAACATCTTGACTTGAGGTGTTGATATTAACGTGCTAACATCAAGTTATTATTACAATAACTCTTTCTCAGTAAAGCATATTACCCCATATTATTAAAGGTGGTACATCAGTTTTCGTGTATTAATGTCGTACGAACCAGGTAGTCTCTTTCGATTATTGACGCCGACATTCTTATCAGGACGACGGCTAAATATTGAATGTCGGATCTGACGCTTGCTATTACAAAATGTACATTCTTAACTTAGCAGTGTTCTTCCATCGTCACCCATCAAAGCTGTCATTTGACTATACTCGTGCGCGTTCTATGTGACGAATATAAATTACGTATTCCATTGCAGGACTTGAATTTAATTAACTGTAATAAAGTATCTCTGTCAACTGAATCTAAACTACATGTATTGTTCATAAAACACAGCTTGTATAAATACTGTCGACCCCAAAGTGGCATCAACAATTTCATGAATATTGGTAAAATATAGTTATCGTCTACGTGGTTTCAAAGACGATAGTCCGAGCTTAATTGCCAACAAGATGTAATTATAATATCGTATTTCTACGCTAATGGCAGATAAATGTTGAACTGTTTTCTATCGGTACAACTGTACCAACATACAGTGCAGAGAGAAAGCTAAGAGTTCTACAATCGGAAGGTCTCGATATATTACCATAGAATTGTTTCCCAGTCCTGTAATCAAGGCACTTTCCCAACCAGAGTGGTTTTGGTAGTACGAGGTTTTAGAGGAATATGATATGGAGATTGGAAATGTGAACGAATCGAAACATGTGTTAAAGTGAGTACAAAAGGAAGTATTTTTGTGAGTCACAGTTTTGTAAAACAGGGAACGGGCAGAAAGGCGAAGAAAATGCCGGTAATTGATAAAGTCTAAACGTAGCACATCCTGTAATCGTACCTTGTGTGTTGGAAAACTTTGGGCAACGGTTTGGTGTGAAGCCAGTTACACACGGGCGACAAAATCCCCCCCCAATTCGACCGATTCTGATGACGGATCGTCCGTGTTTGACTGCCAGACGACGAGTTCAGGTCGACCAACGACATCTAAATTTGTGTCTGGAGAGTCGTCGGAAATTTTGATCTAGGTTCAACTCTTCGGCCGATTCTCTTTGGAGAATGTCGCATCGTTCTGGATGTGGGACCAACTTCAAATTGTCTATATCCATTATTTGTTGTGTAGACTCAACCTGGAACTTTGCCCCCTCCCCCCACCCCACCCGAATTCCTGGTAAATGATTTTGCTGGAATATCAACCAGACGCTCAGTACACAGCCGGGTCAACACTCAAATTATGATTTGCTGACTTGACAGCTTTATCACAAGAACCCATACAGGCATGAACTCAACATCCCAAGGCTTTACCCGATAAAATACTATACCCATAGCGCACCTGCGTCCATCAAAACAACCTTAGAAACGTGTCTAACATTGGCGGCAAGATAATTGGACTTTCGTTTAAGTACGATTGATTATGTAAGATAATCAATAATAGGTTACTAGACAGGAATAAGGAGAAGAGAAGACTCTTGCTTAATGCTTACTCGGGTTAACGACAAGCTAACCATGAAAATTGTACCATTAATTGTTCCGACCTGCCAATAACTAATCAGCGATTTTGTTAAAATCTCAAATTTTATATTATCGCTATGAAATTTAGGTGATTACTCAGTTAGCGTGCTGGTTTTTACAGATTTTGTATTTACTAGAACATGACTCGAATATACTTCAATTGAAGGAAGGCGATAATGGAGAAAGGTGATACAATCACTGCAATAGCTGTATGCGGAAAGCTCCAATACTTGGCGTGAAAAACCGAGGCGATCCTTGCTCCGGACTAGAGCACCGAGGAACCTGAAGAACATATAAGTTTCGAGCTAGATCATTTTCGCCGTACAGATCATTTCCCGTTGCGTCTGGCTCGGCTGTAAGTAGAATCCTATCTTTGAAATAAATAGCTTCAGTTGGACAGATCACACGTCTACCAGTCACGCAAATTGACCAGCCAACAGAGTAGAGACTCGTACAGGAAGCAAGCGATTTCTTGTTGACCCACCTTGACGTTCAGAGCCGTCTGGGTTCCTCCTCCGGTTACAAAACCTGGACAATGTACAATGCATCCAAAATAATGTGAGAGATTTCGGGTCGTCTGTAATGTGATTCACCCGTGGTCTGATATACAAAATTCTACATGGAAATATAGCGATATATTGTCGGTTTCATTGAAAACTGTTGAATTCTTCTCTATTGTGTCTCTTAAGCTCAAGACATCTATTCATTGTATGTCTTTCTCCCCATGATAGTGACAAGGTACAACGCACAGGACCTGGGATCGTATCTTGACGATTCCATTCCTTCCCAGACATCCTACATTACGGAACACGCTCAAAGGCTCTGTTTATATAAATCTATAACGACAAGGTTATTTGCTCCCAACCATTGATCCGCATATAAAGATGGGGATAGTTAATGTGTATACATAAACTGAAGATCTGAATCTGGAACATATATGAAAATAAGGTTGTCACGCAAGAGCGTAGATCAGCTTCCTTGTGTTTCAATGTCTCGTTACAAGAATTCCTCAGAGGTGGAGGGTACGATATATTGGATTTCCATTGAAAACCTTCAATCGATGTCGAAAATTCATCAAGTATCAGGGCTGCCAATTTCAGATCGAGTTACTATTCTTAAGGCCGTGATATGATATATAATATTGGAACACGTGTTGTCTGCTTGATAGTGGTTTCTACTGTGTAAATACATTCCGTCTGTAATTATTGGTAAATTACTTTAACAGTAGGTGTGAAGATAACAGAATTCATTCACTCTTAGATTCGGGTACATGAACTATCCGAATAAACAGTGATAACTAGATAAGTTGTCTGGAACATTGTACACGCGCTACGACTCGTACCTGTGACGTGGACTCCGTTAGTATTATTCACATCATGTATTCAGAAAATAGATCTTTGTAGTATGGAAGCCGGATGCAATGATCTCGCATTTTCTCACATTGTCATCGATAATTGTGATGCGTTTTCGAATTTTCACATTCCATTTTCGAGTTTTCGCTGTTTCGCGTTTTAGAGTTTGTCGTGTTTTTGCTATATCGCGTTTGTGTTGTCGCGTTTTCGATTTTGTCATTTTGCTTTTTGGGCGTTTTCCCATCACTATTATCGAGGTGGATGTGCGAAAATGCGCGACAACCTCTTCCGGCTTCCATATTGTAGTGATGAAATGAATAGTCACATTCAAACATTGCTGAGATACAATTTACTGAACGAACTCGACATTCATTTCGATAATAGAATACTGATGAGTGTTAATATGATAAAACATCAGGATATCTTACCCGCATTATTGAAAAATGTTGACAGAATCACTTTTGCAAAGGGACCAATTTCTCTCGAAGGTACCAACAGTCTGGTCAAAAGTGAAAAGGTCGACGTTACCTCAGCCAATACATTGTCTGAGCTACAAATATTATTACATTTCAAGAATGAGGAATACCTTCAGCTGACGGCTAAAAGGAAACAAAGGATAAGTATAAAGGAATCATTACAAATTGTTTTGTGACTGAATGCATTGGCGGAAAGCGATGTATAGGGTATCACGTTCAGGTCAGTTTGCCACTAGTAAAGATCATGGACCGCCAACAACGTAATGAAACATACAAAAACCCGAAAGACTTATTTAGTATTTATTTTATTTATATTTAATGACGTATCCCATATTGCGAATCATGCTCTTATTATTTGTCGGCTGGGATTATAGTGTCAATATCGCCATGTGAATGCAGCCTTGAGTAATGACGGCGGATATTCTGTATGGACGACGACGGAATTCTGGATGTCAGAACTGATGCTTGTACTTCAACTTTTCCAGATTGAGTTTTAAGATTCAGCACGATTTAATCCGGTAGTAATTCCCCATTTCTCAATACTCTCTTGTCCACGTTGATTAAAGCTTATAGATCGATGATTGTGTTATCCTCCCAGCTGATCTCCAGCATCTTCACATCTTCAAGCCAACATTAACTCTGCACGATTATGCATGGTTGACACACTGTTTTAAATGTTGCTTGTTTGCTGTACTTAAAAAAATACCGGTATGCTAAATACAAACGTCGACATTCAATATCCAAGCAGGCACAAAAAGAGAGTATATATACACGTTACCGAAGTTCTTACAAGAGAGAAGACGGAATATACATATATTGAATCTGCGTTGAATTGCGAAGAAATGGCCAATTCCAATCATGATGTGAAATGCTCACCTGCTTTTTAGTTCTAATTACATGTTCGTCTTAATTTCTTCCGACGATGAAGTACGGTTCCCGAGATACTTCCTAAAATAATATCGGGACTCGTCAATCCAGGCGGATGATTCTGCTGAAACACAACCCTCCCATCCAACCCTCAGGGTAAAACATTTGCTGTCTTGCCACCATTATTACAAAAACCTAAACATGCACATATGTCAAAGATGTGACTGGCAGATTCGAAAACAAGCGACGACGTGACCGGGGCTATGTAACTAAAACATACGACACGTTCAGTGCTAAAACTGATCATTTCATATTTTATTTTTCTACGGTTAATAATGTACATTCGAGATAAATTTGGGATCCTTAAGTAGTGTATGATATTTCGATTCATGTGTCCGCGTTAGTGGTTTGGATGTTACACATGTGTATGAAGCGATTACGGTGCATCACATCTGAAGTTCATATCTCAAGAGGAAAGCCTCTCTCGTCACCTCACATTCAGACTAAAATACGGAGAATTTGAGGTCGTAGCCTTGGTATCTCAACCGCGCATTTTTGCGTATGTTCATTCGGAAAATATGAAGTAACCACACGGCCCCTAGCATCGGCTAAATCTGACAGATCAGCTAAATAAGCAGCTCACCTGATGTTAATGAATGAGCATGAACGACATCTGATGAAACAAACGATTCAACCAGTTAACCAACAAAACTAACAGTAAAATCCGATCAGCACTCTTCTTAGATTTCCACTCGGCAGGTCCGAAAGCTCAGTTCCTATGAAGATACTTGCTGAGATCTGTTGGGACAGAGGATATGCACATATATTTCAGTCCATCTAATCGGACTCGGACAAATCACCATCTGCTCTCAATGAACATGTTCCACTGTGACAAATAACCATTATTCAGAACCTTTGTGATTGATAGAATGTTCCTCCAACTTTCTACATGAGCCAATGAAAATACCGGATTTCTATTTGAAAGTTTGAATTGACCAATCAAGTACTTCAGAACTGGGGAAGATATCAGGTGATGCACTGTTGAGCAAAAGTGAAAGATGTTTCTGTTTCTTCGTTTTGCAAAATGTCGCCTCGTGCTGCATGAGAGATTGCATGTAGTATGAATTTTTACAGAAGCTTTTGGATGCTCTTCAACTTCTCTCCACGGGCCAATAAAAATACCGTTTATTTGAAAATTTGAATCAACCAGTTAAATATTCTAAAACTGGACGTGATGCCTTGGTACACTGTAGTCTATAAAACTCAATTGCCACTACCCATCATGCTTCGTATGGACGTCAATGGAATTTCTAATGAATTGGAGCGATATGCAGAGATGTGGGAAACCTTGAAGAGGTCTGGCGACTGAAAAACATCCATATGACTCCACGGGAAAGCTTCCCTCGGCATCTCACATTCAAATACGTAGCCATAGTATCCACATCGCGCAGCTGTTCATGTGGAGACTATGAACTATCCACACAACTCATAGCATCGGCTTAAACGGAATTAGATGCTGCGATGACAGATTAGCTCAAACAAATAACTCATCTAAAGTTAATGGATGAGCATCGAGGACGTCTGAAGGAGTAAACGCCTCAAAATGAGGTAATCCTAGTAAATGTAAGAATGTGCAGAACAACTAACCTATAATACCCGATGTCCAGGCTGGCCAGGTAAAGACATATTCCACCCTCACTTCTGGTTGTGACGTTACAATGCTGTGTGTGTAAGTAACTGCCTGGCGATGAAATAACGAAGCTTTTTTTCTTTGTCTAACCGTTCTGGTATTTATTCGTTTATTTTTATATCAAATATTTTTCATTTTATATCGAAAATAAAGCTTGGCAAAATCAATGGGAATATTTCTCTGAGATATTACAGAGAGGAAATTTTTAATGTTTAATTTCTGAATCAGATAGACACTTCGACACGTGTGACCAGCTCGGTTTGACGCGCCAGTAATTATTCTAGACACTGCAGATATCATTGATTTCCTAAAATCTTAAATTTGATGTCTCAAAAACCGCACACGTATTTTGCTGTTTGATAGCCTAACACATAAGCTTCACTCATCAGCGGGTAATTTCTCTACATTTCCGGTACAGAAGAGCAGCTGAACAATTATCGAATCACAGTCAGCATGTGGTACTATATTTTTCAATCACAGGTTTTTAATTTTCCACCACGAATGTTCTTTTTTTCACGAGGAACTCGATATTACGGAAACAAGTCCTGTATATATGAAGACACATGTCGGCAAGCTTGAATACTAACGCCCATGTGTTACAAACTCATCTCTGCTGTACAGATCATTTCCCATTTCCTCTGGCTCCGCTGTGATTAGAACCCAACGTTCGAAATAAATAACTTCAACTCGACGTATCGATCTCACATTGGTTAAATATGTACAATGTAACTCACTCGCCATGGAAGTCTCGATAATTGACAAGGAGACAGAGTATTGACGTCCTGCAGGACACAAACAATCTTATGCTCACCCACCCTGACTTTTATAGCCGCCGGGGTCCATGTATTACACAACCTGGACAAACTATAACGGACGTCGTATAAAGAACGTGCCGTTTTGTGAAGCGTACCTCTTTGGTGAAGAGGCATCAGTACTAAACTTCGAACGCGTGCTGGCTAAATTTCATTTTGCACATGTTTGTATAACTTTATCTCGCTCGAATCTGAAGGACGAAAATAGGAACGTAGAGCTGAGGGAATTGGAAGGTGAAAAGAAATTCAGCTGATGGTGTGACGAAAGGAAGAAGTCAGAAAGTATTCTTATGATGAGGATAACAACGTATCACATAAGGTTCTTGATTGTGTGATGTTGGATATTTAACGGATTTATTCACACGAGTTTGATAAAACCCATCTGGAACGAACTTTTATTTCTCCCATCACAATATCTAAGCATTTATCTCGAAACAGAGTCAAAAGCTACTTTGCTAACGGTCATACAAATTAGGTCTTTTATGGACAACGACTGAATATTAAACGTCTCATCTGAAGCTTGCTATCTAGAAGGGTAAACCATATTTGTCTCAAGTGTAGAAGTAGATCGTTCTACAACGCTGCTATGCAGACTTTAATATATACGATTTCAACGGAGAAGGACGCATGAGCACAGGATAACTTAGAGCAATGAAAAGGGTAATCGTTCGTGTTTTTACTGTCCACGATAGTTGTGCTGCACACGTGATACGGTATGTCTATTGATATAGACGTGTAGCTTCTCATCTTTCATGAAGATCTCCATATTAAAGTCAGGTTCAACAAACAATTGTCTGTAGCGCGACTTTCATGTACACGCCGTCTTCGGATTTTCTCATTCGTGAAAATCAATTAT
Source organism: Hanleya hanleyi (assembly GCA_036873755.1). Taxonomy (NCBI): domain Eukaryota; kingdom Metazoa; phylum Mollusca; class Polyplacophora; order Lepidopleurida; family Hanleyidae; genus Hanleya; species Hanleya hanleyi. The sequence goes on from JAVTVY010020679.1 coordinate 11,036, forward strand.
TCACGGATAGTGAATAGTCGGAACATTTTTATGAAGTTAATGATGGCTTGTAGTTCGTGACGGGAAATTTCAAATGTTACTTATCTTTGTCACAGAGCGCCATCGCGGGGGAATTCATCGAAGTTCTTCACTCGAGTCATTTTCCGTTTTGTCTGGACCGCTGTAATTAGAATCGTACACTGAAATGACTTCCTCCATTTTCCTAGTCGATCGATTTCACATGCCACTTATTTGAAAGGAGATGGTGTCTCCTGACGTGACAACAAAGTGGCCATAGTAATGTCTGGTACAGGAAGGGAACAATTTGTTGCCAACTCAACCGGTCCTTCTTGATCGCCCGAATCTCCGGTCAGGTCGCATGGACTGGACTTGGACCAATATTCCGTGGAAATAAACAAAGTCAAATGGTAGAAAAGTTTTCGTCGATGATAGACATTGGATTGTGTCTTATGGAGGAAACGATGAAATCAATGTTGAAATTCCGTTATCAGAAAGTGAACTGATGCTTCTTTATCTGTACTATAAAAGGAGCGTTTCACTCGCCAGTCGGGCGCGTCCTGGTGTGCCACTGGGTAATAAGTTACTAGTACGGAAGGTGCCATATAAACCGCGCGTACTACTTGGTGGTTTTATGTGATCTTAGAAATGGTACCTTGCCCTGTGACTGTTGGGGAGTGGGGGAGGTGAAAAGGATATAGGGGACGCGGATGAGAAGGGGTTTTGGTTCTTTTACGGTACCGACGCAGGTTAACTGTAATAATGAACACCTTCCAATGAATGACCATAGAAGATTTATCATAATCACCAGTTTCCCTGTTTTGACTTCTAAAAACTTCTCCTGTGATAAGGCATGCTTGTCTCGTTCGGAAAACGCTGTGATCTATTATGGAATAAGTAATTACCTCATATACATGAATAGAATATAAAGAAAGGTGGACGGATAATCCACCTTGCGAACAAAGGTGAGATGGATTCTGATGTGGATCCAATTCCATTAATATGACCGGTCACAGGTGTAAATATCTTCATACAATGTACCGTATTAGACAGTCGACCTTGGGGCAAAATATTCTCTAAGTTTGATTATGTTTCGTCATTGCATATTGGTGAAGGCTGAGCCATAATAATCCCAGAATATTTTAACGTCCTGAGCTGTTTTTGCCATTGAAAAAGTTATGTTGGTAACGGCATGCTTAATGTATGTGTTAGATATTATATACGGTGGACAACCGTCATTCACCTAGACCCTTGCCAACTGGGAAACTCCATAGACTTCAGGGTCGATTTTCGCGCAAGCGTGTGAGCTCTCCCTTCCGAAAAAAAATAGTGTCGACACGTGCTCTGATTGGAATCTTCTCGACAAACCTATTATTCAAAACTCAGTTACCTCTCTTAAAACTGACCTCGAAGGAATTTGGGAAGCCAGTCTCAAGCTTGAGGTGGGATCGAACTCCAGCATGTCCAGAGAGTCTAGAGTATCTATACAGCTCGCCAATCTCCAGTGTACGAGTTGTCACAGCGAAACAGCTCACCAATTACCAATATGCGAGTTGTCAGAGCGTTTCCATCATAACTCTCTAACTTTGTATCTAATACCGCTTATGCCGGTGCTAGGGGCCGTGTGGTCATATCATCCAAGTTGCCACATGAACTGGTATAATAAAAGCGTATCTGAGATACAACACATATCACGAATCGTTAGATTCTTGGTATGTGCTTTAGAATAGGTTAACCGGAAGACTATACTGTGAAGTCATGTGACTGTCAGTATGTCGGCACCTCTTCCCACTTCCCTTATATGTGTTGTAATCGTATAAATTGGAGCAATATGCGAAAAGTGGGGAAAATTGACGTCTGGCTACAAAAGAGCAACCAAATGCCACCACAACTCACATTCATACACGAGAATACTGTGGATTCTCGGACCTAGCCTTAGTATCTCAGCCGCGCTTTCATTGAATCTGTTCATGTGGAGGCTATGGAGTATCCAGACGGCCCCTAGCGGAATTAGATACGCTAGCTGGTCTAGGTCCCACGCGAACGCCGAAATATCGTGATCCAGTAACTATAGTGAGTCGAACGGGTCCTACCGATAGTACCAATGATCGCCAGAAATTCCAGGAATGGTATGCGTGGGTTGAACAAAATCTTAGTCTCGTTTTGGGCGCCGAACGACCATCAAATGTTAAACAGTAAGTTTGGACAGTGCTTCCTTCGTGCAGATCAGTTTTCATGTTCTGATATATTCACAGTGATAGCTGACAGCGATATAGGTCGTATCTATTTCGAGTCAGCTCCTGAATTAATTTCTTATTCTGTCTGACTTCACCGTAATCACTAACAGAAATAAATACTTTAATTTTGTTGGTCGCTCAGCCTCACATGTATATTGCTTGTAAGGAGTGATTCAACTAACTTATTTACCTGAAGGAAATAATGTACTGCTGACCCAACCGTCCTGTCAGTTTCGTCTGGTCCTGTAAATCATGATCCTGGTTTAGTGCAATACACAGTACCCTCTCAATCTCTGTATTAGGGGTGTTGAAAGTTGACTGAAAATGAAAAACATTTCAAACAATGTAACTTGAGGTCACAGTTCCTCCTGTCAGTCTCTCGGCGAAGTTAAATATGGGGCCTGAAGGGCAATGAACCACTGTTCATGATGTAAAACAGTACGTACATGTAGATTAATTCACGTATTTTCCAGGAACATGAATTGGTAGCTGATGAGACACTGCTGCAAATCCACATCATATCATCAGACAGGTCACAACGTCTTCAGTCGTACAAATCATGGGGCATAGATACCTTCGTCAGGATTTGTTTTTGAAATAAAAATATTTTTTCGACAACATTATGTATCAGCAGAACGAGAAAAACGGAACGCACATTTTGTTTGAAATATGCCTTAACGACTCTTACTCACGAAGAACAGTATATACATTAGTGTTTCAAACGGAATAAAGGAAATGAAAGCTAGCCTTCGCCTACACGGATGCGCATAGGTTCCAGTTGCCAACCGTCATCTCCAAAGAATTCAGTTGTCGCAAGTACGTCTTTATCACTTCGTCCACGGACTTTGTTACATTAACTTCATGCTCATTGAGAGACACTAAAACAATTAACCAAAATAAACAACATAACATGAGTGGTGGACAAAGATGCCGGCATACTGACAAGAAATCATATATAAAATATACTGACTGCATATTTTGTCAAACATCACAAGCACTAGAACTGATTTGTATCCCAACCATGCTTCTATTGTAGCTGCTCATGTTGATACCGTGAATGTCATGACCATACGGCTCACAGCTATAGCGATGTACTGTTCCTGTATGACCCTTACTACCTTTGCCGAAGCGTGTATCGCAATCTCCTGGCTTCGATTGCATATACCTTTCGTCTAAATGGCTGCAGGAATGATCTCTGTCCCACCGTAGTAAAAATGTATAACGGAAGGAACAGTTCGTATGATTCGATGATATTCCATTGGTTTGTCGTTTTGATTGGCATGGATCACCAGCGCGTGAGCATGTAGTACTATATTTTTCAATCACAGGTTTTTAATTTTCCACCACGAATGTTCTTTTTTTCACGAGGAACTCGATATTACGGAAACAAGTCCTGTATATATGAAGACACATGTCGGCAAGCTTGAATACTAACGACCATGTGTTACAAACTTCAGCTCATCTCTGCTGTACAGATCATTTCCCATTTCCTCTGGCTCCGCTGTGATTAGAACCCAACGTTCGAAATAAATAACTTCAACTCGACGTATCGATCTCACATTGGTTAAATATGTACAATGTAACTCGCCATGGAAGTCTCGATAATTGACAAGGAGACAGAGTAGAGACGTCCTGCAGGACACAAACAATCTTATGCTCACCCACCCTGACTTTTATAGCCGCCGGGGTCCATGTATTACACAACCTGGACAAACTATAACGGACGTCGTATAAAGAACGTGCCGTTTTGTGAAGCGTACCTCTTTGGTGAAGAGGCATCAGTACTAAACTTCGAACGCGTGCTGGCTAAATTTCATTTTGCACATGTTTGTATAACTTTATCTCGCTCGAATCTGAAGGACGAAAATAGGAACGTAGAGCTGAGGGAATTGGAAGGTGAAAAGAAATTCAGCTGATGGTGTGACGAAAGGAAGAAGTCAGAAAGTATTCGTATGATGAGGATAACAACGTATCACATGAGGTTCTTGATTGTGTAATGTTGGATATTTAACGGATTTATTCACACGAGTTTGATAAAACCCATCTGGAACGAACTTTTATTTCTCCCATCACAATATCTAAGCATTTATCTCGAAACAGAGTCAAAAGCTACTTTCCTAACGGTCATACAAATTATGTCTTTTATGGACAACGACTGAATATTGAACGTCTCATCTGAAGCTTGCTATCTAGAAGGGTAAACCATATTTGTCTCAAGTGTAGAAGTAGATCGTTCTACAACGCTGCTATGCAGACTTTAATATATACGATTTCAACGGAGAAGGACGCATGAGCACAGGATAACTTAGAGCAATGAAAAGGGTAATCGTTCGTGTTTTTACTGTCCACGATAGTTGTGCTGCACACGTGATACGGTATGTCTATTGATATAGACGTATAGCTTCTCACCTTTCATGAAGATCTCCATATTAAAGTCAGGTTCAACAAACAATTGTCTGTAGCGCGACTTTCATGTACACGCCGTCTTCGGATTTTCTCATTCGTGAAAATCAATTATTCACGGATAGTGAATAGTCAGAACATTTTTATGAAGTTAATCATGGCTTGTAGTTCGTGACGGGAAATTTCGAATGTTACTTATCTTTGTCACAGAGCGCCATCGCGGGGGAATTCATCGAAGTTCTTCACTCGAGTCATTTTCCGTTTTGTCTGGACCGCTGTAATTAGAATCGTACACTGAAATGACTTCCTCCATTTTCCTAGTCGATCGATTTCACATGCCACTTATTTGAAAGGAGACGATGTCTCCTGACGTGACAACAAAGTGGCCATAGTAATGTCTGGTACAGGAAGGAAACAATTTGTTGCCGACTCAACCTGTCCTTCTTGATCGCCCGAATCTCCGGTCAGGTCGCATGGACTGGACTTGGACCAATATTCCGTGGAAATAAACAAAGTCAAATGGTAGAAAAGTTTTCGTCGATGATAGACATTGGATTGTGTCTTATGGAGGAAACGATGAAATCAATGTTGAAATTCCGTTATCAGAAAGTGAACTGATGCTTCTTTATCTGTACTATAAAAGGAGCGTTTCACTCGCCAGTCGGGCGCGTCCTGGCGTGCCACTGGATAATAAGTTACTAGTACGGAAGGAGCCATATAAGCCGCGCGTACTACTTGGTGGTTTTATGTGATCTTAGAAATGGTACCTTGCCCTGTGACTGTTGGGGAGTGGGGGAGGTGAAAAGGATATAGGGGACGCGGATGAGAAGGGGTTTTGGTTCTTTTACGGCACCGACGCAGGTTAACTGTAATAATGAACACCTTCCAATGAATGGCCATAGAAGATTTATCATAATCACCAGTTTCCCTGTTTTGACTTCTATAAGCTTCTGTGATAAGGCATGCTTGTCTCGTTCGGAAAACGCTGTGATCTATTATGGAATAAGTAATTACCTTAAATACATGAATAGAATATAAAGAAAGGTGGACGGATAATCCACCTTGCGAACAAAGGTGAGATGGATTCTGATGTGGATCCAATTCCATTAATATGACCGGTCACAGGTGTAAATATCTTCATACAATGTACCGTATTAGACAGTCGACCTTGGGGCATAATATTCTCTAAGTTTGATTATGTTTCGTCATTGCATATTGGTGAAGGCTGCGCCATAATAATCCCAGAATATTTTAACCTCCTGAGCTGTTTTTGCCATTGAAAAAGTTATGTTGGTAACGGCATGCTTAATGTATGTGTTAGATATTATATACGGTGGACAACCGTCATTCACCTAGACCCTTGCCAACTGGGAAACTCCATAGACTTCAGGGTCGATTTTCGCGCAAGCGTGTGAGCTCTCCCTTCCGAAAAAAAATAGTGTCGACACGTGCTCTGATTGGAATCTTCTCGACAAACCTATTATTCAAAACTCAGTTACCTCTCTTAAAACTGACCTCGAAGGAATTTGGGAAGCCAGTCTCAAGCTTGAGGTGGGGTCGAACTCCAGCATGTCCAGAGAGTCTAGAGTATCTATACAGCTCACCAATCTCCAGTGTACGAGTTGTCACAGCGACACAGTTCACCAATTACCAATATACGAGTTGTCAGAGCGTTTCCATCATAGCTCTCTAACTTTGTATCTAATACCGATTATGCCGGTACTAGGGGCCGTGTGGTCATATCATCCAAGTTGCCACATGAACAGGTATAATAAAAGCGTATCTGAGATACAACACACATCACGAATCGTTAGATTCTTGGTATGTGCTTTAGAATAGGTTAACCGGAAGACTATACTGTGAAGTCATGTGACTGTCAGTATGTCGGCACCTCTTCCCACTTCCCTTATATGTGTTGTAATCGTATAAATTGGAGCAATATGCGAAAGGTGGGGAAAATTGACGTCTGGCTACAAAAGAGCAACCAAATGACTCCACAACTCACATTCATACACGAGAATACTGTGGATTCTGGGATGTAGCCTTAGTATCTCAGCCGCGCTTTCATTGAATCTGTTCATGTGGCGGCTATGGAGTATCCAGACGGCCCCTAGCGGAATTAGATACGCTAGCTGGTCTAGGTCCCACGCGAACGCCGAAATATCGTGATCCAATAACTATAGTGAGTAGAACGTGTCCTACCGATAGTACCAATGATCACCAGAAATTCCAGGAACGGTATGCGTGGGTTGAACAAAATCTTAGTCTCGTTTTGGGCGCCGAACGACCATCAAATGTTAAACAGTAAGTTTGGACAGTGCTTCCTTCGTGCAGATCAGTTTTCATGTTCTGATATATTCACAGTGATAGCTGACAGCGATATAGGTCGTATCTATTTCGTGTCAGCTCCTGAATTAATTTCTTATTCTGTCTGACTTCACCGTAATCACTTTCAGAAATAAATACTTTAATTTTGTTGGTCGCTCAGCCTCACATGTATATTGCTTGTAAGGAGTGATTCAACTAACTTATTTACCTGAAGGAAATAATGTACTGCTGACCCAACCGTCCTGTCAGTTTCGTCTGGTCCTGTAAATCATGATCCTGGTTTAGTGCAATACACAGTACCCTCTCAATCTCTGTATTAGGGGTGTTGAAAGTTGACTGAAAATGAAAAACATTTCAAACAATGTAACTTGAGGTCACAGTTCCTCCTGTCAGTCTCTCGGCGAAGTTAAATATGGGGCCTGAAGGGCAGTGAACCACTGTTCATGATGTAAAACAGTACGTACATGTAGGTTAATTCACGTATTTCCAGGAACATGAATTGGTAGCTGATGAGACACTGCTGCAAATCCACATCATATCATCAGACAGGTCACAACGTCTTCAGTCGTACAAATCATGGGGCATAGATACCTTCGTCAGGATTTGTTTTTGAAATAAAAATATTTTTTCGACAACATATGTATCAGCAGAACGAGAAAAACGGAACGCATATTTTGTTTGAAATATGCCTTAACGACTCTTACTCACGAAGAACAGTATATACATTAGTGTTTCAAACGGAATAAAGGAAATGAAAGCTAGCCTTCGCCTACACGGATGCGCATGCGTTCCAGTTGCCAACCGTCATCTCCAAAGAATTCAATTGTCGCCAGTACGTCTTTATCACTTCGTCCACGGACTTTGTTACATTAATTTCATGCTCATTGAGAGACACTAAAACAATTAACCAAAATAAACAACATAACATGAGTGGTGGACAGAGATGCCGGCGTACTGACAAGAAATCATATATAAAATATACTGACTGCATATTTTGTCAAACATCACAAGCACTAGAACTGATTTGTATCCCAACGGCCCACAGCTATAGCGATGTACTGTGCTTGTATGACCCTTACTACCTTTGTCGAAGCGTGTATCGCAATCTCCTGGCTGCGATTGCATATATCTTTCGTCTAAACGGCTGCAGGAATGATCTCTGCCCCACCGTAGTAAAAATGTAGAACGGAAGGAACAGTTCGTATGATTCGATGATATTCCATTGGTTTGTCGTTTTGATTGGCATGGATCACCAGCGCGTGATGGATAATGCATGAATGAAAGAACGTACCGGTTCTATTTTCAGGTTGTAGTCATAGATACCTACCCCTCCCATCTCCGTCATTTTTTCAATGAAAAGTCCGCCATTGTGTCGCTAAGCCGCGTCACAGATCTGTAAATTTTGTAGAACTGCTCTATCCAAAAAGAGTTCGTTTGCGTTTGTCTTCATATAGTACCGTACTGATGGTATTCATGACATAATTGAAATATATAATGGCATGGTTGACATAACTGCATAGCTAGAAATAAAATTATTTGACATGTTTCGCGTAATACACCGCGCGCATAATAATGTAACAGCTCATCACATTTTTGTTGCCTGTGGGTGAGATTAGATTTGGAGCTGTGGCAAAAAGCGGAAAACGGATCGAGGCTTGATGAATGCGTATATCGATACAATTACAGTGATCCTTAATGTTCAGAAGAAAGGACATTGCCGACGTAATAACGACGTTAACTGATATGTCGGAAAATAGGTAAAAAGTCTGGGATTATTTGACATAGTATAGTCTATTATCACGAAACCACTAGATCAGATCTACCTTTAGCTAGTTCCACTCGTGGTCCAGTAATTACTGTTCGTCTGGCCGTGCTGTAATCAGACTTAGATTCCAAATAAATCCCTTCGGTGTACCGACTGATTGATCTCAGCTGTCATATACTGATAAAGAATGATCGGGAATCCAAGACTGATAACGTGCCCTTCCGTTAGAGTAGAGACTTGTACAGGGAGCAAACAGTCTTCTGTCTGTTGCCATCCAAACCATCCGAATCGAGTTATACAAGTTATGTGTTTGAGACGACACCCTATACGTTTGATCTATTTTCCTTGAGTGGACATGAATTGGTCAATTCTTTCATTTTATCTGGAAAGTCAACAAAAACTCGTTTTTAAACAAAAGATAGAAGATATCTTTATGTCACTTCATACATGGTATTGTATCATCATATAGAAAAACAAATTCTCCGGAAATTGGTGGGATTTAAGTCAGAGAAACTTTTTCAAGTCATGGACACCCGAGATAACTGCTTTAGGTCGTCATACATCCAATATGGCTGATGCTGGGTATGTGAAATTTGGTTAAATCTCTCTGATAACATTCTCGTTCAAATACAGTGGAAATTTAATATAGAATGCCAGGAAACTAATGTGATTATCCAGATGATTTGAAAGTTACCCCAACCTGCTCTAGGATCGCATGAAATCCCTCTGAATATCAGTGTCAGATCCTTTTCACGACGCATTCCTTGTGATATGCCATGACCTGGCCTTATAGTCGGGTCATTTAAATACTATCATCACCAATAATATTTACGCCAAGAAGCGTCTCGTATGTAGTCTGATGTCGATTAGAATGTTACACCCAAGGCTGAAATCAAAAGTAGCATGAGTTGTAGTGGGGAATGTTTGGAGTCAGGTCAACTAATCCATACGAATGGCAGTCGATCTACATTCAGCAGCAATAGTGCAATTGCATAGTACAAAAGAATCCCAGAAATCAGTTCGTGAGTTGTACACAAGGTGAATAATTTGACTTGCTTTCTTTCGGGTGTAAATGGGCAGGTGGGGATCAAAGTAATACAATTCAATTACCCCGCCACCGTTCTCATGTAACACCATATCGGCCAACGCGAGATCCCGAGACTGGCACAGACGAAAGAGCAAGTCATATAAGCTTTAATTTGATGTGTTGGGTTATATACAGGACCTATGGCAAGCCGTTTTACTTTTTATTCAGTATTTGGTGATATCATCAAATATTTGCTGATATCATTACTGATATCATCAAATATTTGCTGATATCATCAAATATTTTATGATATCATCAAATATTTAATGATATCACCAAATCATTTGATGATATCAGCAATTGATTTGCTGATATCAGCAAATCAATTGATGATATCACAAATACGCTTTATTTGTTGATATCAGCAAATGATTTGCTGATATCATCAGATGATTTGATGATATCAGCAAATGCTTTATATTTGATGATATCATTAAATATGGCGAAAGGTCAAAGTAGGAACCATAACGTGGAAGGCTCCCTGTTCAGAATGACAGTAAACTTCCTCGCAGCGCATGTCGCGTTTCACAGGCTCGCTCAGCAATTTCTGCTCTCATTAGCAGAGGTTGACCTTTACGTCCTGGCCATTAACCACTGTGGTGGGCCTACCTCGTACACGAGTTTCTGTGTACTTCACCCCCCCCCCCCGCAAGGTCAACATAGATATAACACAGAATTGAAAAGTGATCGGAATGTTCGACAAATAGATCATACTGAGTTTACACGGGGCATGCTTAGATATCAGGACTTTTTGATTACACAAGTACCCACATCATGTAAAGATCAGAAGAAGCCATATGGCTTCATTGAAGCTTGGTTAGTTCTGTCCTCACGGTGAGAGCTGTCTCCTGTTACGGGTCAGTAAAGGGTCATAGAGATTAATTTATTATTGTACGTGTGGGTATGCCTTATCTCCTGCCCTAGAAGCTAACCAGTCATGGAGTACGACAATCAGTTCGGCCTTAATATACCATGCTCCATGCTGGCCGGCTTTCCCGAAATCATTACAACTCCCCTTTCGCCTCAGCCTTTTTATACTCAAATGCTGATCTAATGAATTTGTATATACATGTCAATAACTCACGATGGAAAAGTTTATCTTCCCTACGGTATATTTATTCGAATGGCCTTATATTCGTGATTCTATTTGTCATTTATTAGTTTAGTTTGGCGTATGTTATATACTAGAGGTTTGATAGCGGTGGCTATTAAACATATTACCTACATCACCCATTGTTATTGTCTGATTCTTTAAGTAATAAATATTGCATGTGATTTGTCAGAAGATAGCTTTACCCAAATACCAGTAGGTATAAATCATCAAACAGGATGAGAAGGAGCAGGCATTAACATTTAGGCTTATTTTCACGTTCCACCATATTTAATGATGTCATCAAATGATTTGCTGATATCATCAAATAATTTGGTGATATCAGCAAATCATTTGGTGATATCAGCAAATCGACTGATTTGATGATATCAGCAAATCATTTGATGATATCAGCAAATCATTTGAAGATATCAGCAAATATTCAATGATATCAGCAAATGCCGAATAAAAAGTAAAACGGCTTGCCATAAGGACCCCAGGTCTTGCGACACCGGAACATCGTGTTGACAATTACATGTAATTAATATCGTGTTAGATAAACGATGTTAAATTTCAGGATAATTGAAGACTTGGCATGTGGATGAATGAGTGCACAATTCAGCACGTCATTGAAAGAAGATAAAACGTCCCCAGGATTTAGGCCTCCATAAAATGGTAGACGCCACATGTCTTTTGCTCTGATTAGGTAGAGAAAACGGTTTACTTCTCCATGTCAACGTTTTTAACGAAAACTTTTAAATTCAAGCTATGAACTGTGAATTTTGTAACTAAAGCTTTCGTTTGAGTCTTCGCATACACACACAATTACTTACGGTTTGAATCAAAATGTTCGTCAAAATCCGAGAACCATTTCAAACTTGAATATCATGTAGTTTTGGCGAAAATATAATTTTGCATCGGGCGTTTCTAGATAATATAGATCCAGTAGTAGTCCAATTACTCGCCTTGGAATTTCATGTTCTGACAACTTATTTCAGAAATCTGAATTTTACCGAACGATAGGTTTTCAGAATTAACGAAACTTTCAAGATTTTAATCCTGAAATGAACTTGATAGCTAGATAACTGGAGCACTAAACTTCGGGCGCCTTAACTTAGAAAAAAATAATTTCGTGAAGCTGGTGAATGAAAATAGGAGTTCAAAAAGCCAAAGGTGTGAAGTCATGTCTGGTGTCATCTGTGTACTTTAAATGTATATTCTGTACAGATATTATAGATTGTTTATATTACCGAACTGTTGGCTCTTCCCCTACCTGTTGATAGCAAGGTTAGTATTCTAGTTTATGCCTGCTTGCATTTTGGTGCCAACAGTTTAGTGTTGATCAAGTATTACGATTATTGACCTGAAAATTTCTCATAGCCCAAAGAATGTCGGATCTGACGCTTGCATTGTGCTGACCATTATCCTTCCCTCTGACAGACGATACCAACTGATTGTTTGTGGTCGCTTTCACGACAGAGGAGGGTAAAACAAATTGTGCTAACTTGGTGATGAAGCGCTTTATCGTACAGAGAAAATGGACGAATTAGTATTCACAGCCACGTACAAACAACCAACTAGTCCATGCAGATATTGATTTATAGTAAGAATAATTCTGTCATCCGTCTGGACGCCTGATTGGGACGATGGGGAATAGCTGAGGTGATGTGATCGAGTGGTACTTTGTGGAGAGAGAGAGAGAGAGAGAGAGAGAGAGACGGGAAGGGGTGGGAGAGCATGCTTTCCCGAGATGGTTCAACTGACTGATGTCATATGGGTCCGTTTATTCGAATGCAAGACGGAAAACGGTTAAAATTTCACTGTTACCATTGACGGTTTGCGACTAGTACCATCTAGAAACATCAGGTAGCTAAAATCGGTATCTATCATTAAACCTGATTTTATTCTATAAATTCGTTACAAAATAGGTAGAAGTACCGTCTATTTTTTTTCATTCGCCAAACGGAAAATGAAAAACGGTTATCGGTCAGTATTTCCCTTCATCGCTTTCCAAATCTATCGCGGAAATTGGATATTCAATACCGATACATATTTCCCTTTTACTGTTTAGAAATAGAAAATAGGAAATCGGGCTGACATACCCATTCCCATATCATGAAACGGAAACCGAGTTTCAAGAAAACGGTATATCTGTGATCATCCTTCATTTCATGTCTTTCCTGATAAGAACAAGCCTGTACTTGGTGTTGCGCTCCGTTGTGCTCATGCCTTCGAACCGGATTTGGCAGCAAAATGTCGCGGTAATGAGCCTGGTGCCAATTATGAACATTTTAGCTTAACAAAACGAATCTCTTCCGTCCTATAGTATTGCTTATTGATCTTCAAACTGTGAAACTCTGAAGTCCAAGAGGTCCGAGGTAATCCGCATACGTGTGTCTAATCAAACCCTGTCATCCGTGTAAACGGAGCGTACAAAAACGTCGCATAAACAGTTATTTCACAATTGCTTTTACCGGAAAGGCTGCTATCGGTTGATCTATGATAGTATTGAGATCATATATATATATGAAGTCCAAGAACTGTTGTTTTGAGTGCTTTAAGATAATTTCTAGGATGTCAGTGCTAGGGGCGGTGTGGTCATGTCATTCAAGATATCCGCATGAATAGTTACAGTAAAAGCGTGCATGGGATACAAATCATCACAGAGATCACTTTTGGTTCTTGTGATGATTTCAGAAATATGCATTCTGTATATTTGTCTGTGAAGTCATATGATTTATTTTCGGTACACCGGCATCGTTTGCCACCACTTTTTTAATGTTGCGTTCAATTCGTTGGAAAATATACGTAAACAACAACCGCTTATCAAAAAGAAACCTAATGCTGGGTGAAATTGTGTGGTCATTTCACATTATCCAAATACAGACATTAAACATACCCTTTGGAGTGATAAGTTTTATATACTTTACATTGTGACAAATAACGACAAACATCAAATTTTAACATCACATTTCTTTATAATTATCAAGGGGAAACAAGAATGTAGTATCGTGTAAGACTGGACGGATTGGATTTATCGGATGTGCGGTAGCGCAGATAAATGTAATTCCTCAGGTGTGAGGTAAACACAGTTATATAAACAGATGCCTGTAAAATTAGCACAAAGTATTGTGGCTGACCACTCCGAAGGGTACCCCCCGAAGTCAACCGAAATACAAGCGTCTTGTTGAAGGATCTTGAAGTACATGGGTTCACACGGCCCCTAGCCCGGATTAAGCGGAATTAGACACAAGTTACGAAACGTAACGCCATAGATCTTGCACGATACGTTCGCATTTTGCTATCAGCATGCGATATTTATCGCCAAATTTGAGAAAGTTTAAGTGGGGGTGCTTGTTGGAATAGCCCTGTTTTATAAGTTTCTGCAACAATGTTTTGTGACGTTGATTAAAATCATCACATTTAACACAGGATCTAGCAAATGCTACTAGGCGAGATATGTATACGCCATATGCAGGTCCCACTGGAATACTGTCCAGAAAGGGATAGTTCACCATGTCGAAATTGTAATCATCTCTTTGTCATGAAGACGACGAGAGAGAATGCCCGCTTCATTTTTGTAGAGATATAGATGTAAATATGATGTGCTTGTAGGGCTATCTGTAGTTTCCTTCAAATCCAGTGAAGGTGGATATATGTCCTTCACTGCCTCATTTCTATAGCGATTATCCACAGCGAGAAGATCGTCTATATAGCGTTTGGTGAATGAGAAGGAACGGGCTTTGAATGGATCGGTTTTTGAGAAAACGTCTGCATATAGTCATATTCATAAGAGAACAGATACAGGTCAGCCAAGATCGAAATACCACATGACCAGCCAAAGTTGTCAACATAAAAGATTAGTAAGATATGTAAAACACTGATGTGGATAAAGGTTTTGGTAACCATGTTAGTCTGTTATGCATAAGAAACAAACCTGTCCAACTGAATATATTGAGATTTCGTAAATCTGCACAAATCAAGTCTCAAATCTATATCTCCTGTTAGTCTAAAAATCTGTCTGGATCCTATAGTTTTCCAAACCACTGATAAGTTTCCAAAAATCAGTTTTACTATAATATCTGAAGATGGAAAAGAACACTGAATCAACCTTACGGCCAAGTCAGTGTGGACCACATGTAAATATGTCATTCTTTTACTTCACTATGGAACACCTAATAATACGCATGTATGGTTCTGTTGTGTCAGATATCAGTCTTTTGTTTTTTTATTTAATTTGACATGGTTCAGGTGTCTGGGTACTTTTGTTAGGAATTTCCGTCTGTTGTGAAAACATCAACAAATCACTGTCCTTTACTCCCTTAGCAAAGATAATCATCGTTCTCATCATTCATTTTGTTAGGACAAAGTGAAATCCAAGACAAAGTAATTGTTTCTGCCGAATCGTTAAGGCGTGAGAGAAACATCCCCTCTCCTTTCCTGAAAAGCCAACGTGGGTTCAGTGCAATCATGTGCAATCTATATTATATATATGTGCGATATAAGCATTAACTCTTTGCAATGATACCGAATCAAGTATGAGAATAAGTTGTATAATATCCGTAATATTTTTCTACAGTGCCACAGTAATGTTAAGATTACAGATGACACCAAAACATACCCTAGCGATTTCGTGAGCAATTATGCTTAAAGAGTTTCTCTTGAAAACTATTGATGAATAGGGTTTGGAGTCGTAGAGAATCAATTTATGTTGATTAATCGAGTGCTTCGGGACATATTCGATAAATAATCTTAGCAATTTTTCAGCAATTTTCTTCCACGATGTTCTGTAATCTTTGATCTTCACAGTTCAACTTGACTCTATTTGTCCTAGCCTACAGCACTTGAAAGATCACACACACTACACAGCGATGAGATAAACGTCCACCCACCAATCTTGTTTTTTAGTAGACAGATAGTTCCGCTTAAGATCCATTGACTATACAAGCACCAGCCGTCTGGGGCTACGTGTGGCTTCTTCTCCTGATCACGGAGTACCAGATTGTGATTTTTGAGATGATACGTTTTTACAAGATGGAAACCTACACTGAAATCACTATCTGATCCAGTTGAACCCTACCAGACGGGGAGGGGGGAGCATTATGTCCCCCTTATCGAACTTTTTGCGCTATCTCCGTCACTTTGTAGTTTATCATATTGAGTTTCCCTTGAGCTATTTGCATAACCCCCGAGCAAAATTCAAGATGGCCGTATGTGGGGTAACAGAAAAGTGACGTTGTCCTCGTGGAAAAGTGGACAAAAACTATTTTATTTCACGCCCGGTTAATATTTACTAATTTATCATGCAATTTTTGCAGGGAAGTTACATAAATAAAGAAAAATAAAAAAATCTAACAGAAAAATAGACCAAAAAATGCCTTTTTTGAAAATGACAGTGACGTCATAAAATTGACTATCTAGAATTTCATACATCTTCTGGTAGAGTTTGAACGAAGGATATGGTTTTCTCCACCATCCTATATGTTGCGTTTAATTGGTAAGTTTCAGCCCTCTAGCTGGAGGGATAAGAAAATTGAAGACGTTCCATTGCCGACTGAAGACCTGTTATAGTCGGATGATCTTACTTCTATTTTGATGGCAACAGTGTCACACAACAATGATATTTACATAACTTAATCGGACATCCAATGTGAAATAGATGATCAAATACAACACATTAAGTCCAAACATCAATCTTGTTTTCAGAAGTGTAGATCAATGCTTTATCTTAAACTCCATTTAGCATGCACGCACCAACCTTTTGTAGTGGCATGATGGTGTGGCTCATTCCCGCAGTTACTGAATATGGGATTGTGATTTGAGATGATGTGGTGTGTTTATGAAAAAGGTGGAAACTATCATTGATACCACTGTCTGATTCAATTTAAGTAGTCTAAAGAGTCGCCGTTTCGATGAATCTTTTTTCTTTTTCAATTTAGTCGTGATATGCTGTACAGATGATACACCGACTGATATGATAGTCCAATCTGGAAAAAACTGTTCACTATGAAGAAATTAATAATGAAAATAAACAGTATTCTAGGTATTGAACATTTCACTTATGACCCAATCCATTATTTTCAGTAGCAACAATCTATCAGAGTTCCAATAATTTTACTGAAATTTACTTCAAACATTAATGCATTATTATCCGATTTTGTTGAATGTTATGTTTTTTATGTTTATACTAATGTTATTTTAACTCGACCTTCATGAAAAGAGGTTTGTGTATCTACTGGAGTTTATCGAGTTTTGGAGTCTTTATTTTTAAATAAATATCTACCAGAATAGTCAGATAAATTGACAACAGAAATCGCATAACGACCATGGCGGTGTAACAGGTCTGTATGATATATAAAACATCAGAAAACAGGAGTTCGTTGTCTCCGCACAATTAGCAAACTGTGCATTTTTTTTGTGTACAACACAGCTCTGACCGATCAAGAAATTTAGTTGCTGGTGGTAATTTTGTTGTTACATCGTGTTTATTAGTTTGTGTCAAGATGGAATATTTTCTAATAGATCAGTGAGACTGTTCTTACACTGAGTTGTCGGCTTCGATATAAGGGTATAACGTCAATGCCATATAAACATTAGTTTAGAATTGAAACATCAGCTGTCATGTTTGACATCCCCTTTGGCAGCTCTGGGCTATTTGTTCAGATGCCATAATCATAATATCACGAAAGTCAATGGGTTTAATGATGCTGCTCTTAGTATGTTTGGTGGGAATATCAACATAGGATTGTTGGTTCTCGGGGTAATCCCCACTCATTCTTTTTCAAGCTGCTAATCATTACATAGGAATTCTGTAGTATCAGGTTTTGATGCGGAAGGATTGCATAGCGGTTTATTGTGAAGGTGTTTGATCACCAAGTTGATGCATGTAAACCAGCGCCTTGTGTGTTGCGCATTCCAAAAGACGCTGAACATTGTATCTGGCCTGAAGAAAGTGTGTGGGTTTGCCAGGCAAAAAGCACGGATCAGGTCTTGAAATCGGTCCTACTCAGCTTATACTTCTGAAAAAAACAATCTTAAGGAATTTTATCCCACCTCGGGGTCAAAATTTACAAAAAACCAAACATTATTGCGCTTTTCTTCAGTACTACCTCGATTGTTTCTCCGGGCGAGATTATTATGGCGAATACGTCTTGCTCAGGTGAAAGTATAGCCTTCAAATTCTTATCATGAGTAGCAAACGTTTCGCCTGATTGAATGGAGACACCTTCAAGATGACAAATCTCACCCGCATTAAACAATAACTGCAGGGTAATCGCTATCAATTAATAGCCTCTAATCTGTTTATCGCTTTAATTCCATGACTTCATTTCTCCAGTTTTATACGCAAAACCGTTTATCTCTGGAAAACTATTCACCATAGAGAATCAAAATTCGGCATGGTTGTTCTGAAAGGGATAAGCAAAAAAGCAATGTTCAGTTCCCAAATGATGCATTTACTGCATGGTTGCTCAGATATTAATGTTCAAAGTGTGAACATCGCATTGTATGCAACCTTGTTCATTTGGCCGGAAGCTCCAGGGGTCTTAGATGGCCGGAGAGGCGTTCTAGCGTATTTCCGAGCAATAAAACAAGAAATCCTCGCCCATGTAAACTATATTTGTGTTGCCTGTTTTCCCAACATTTTTTAAATATTCATCGTCAAGAATCTCACAGACTCCATCAACCTGATCGAAATTGCCAATGAGTTTGTGAACAATGAAAACTGACAGCGTGTATTTGGGCACTTCACTACACGCTTAAAACTTAAATGTTGAAACTTACTCGTAAAGTGTTGAAATAACCCTTTAAGTGTGTCCACAGGGACTGCTCTTTAAGTGTTGTCCCTGTGGACACACTTAAAGGGTTATTTCAACACTTTACGAGTAAGTTTCAACACAATAGTTTTAAGAGTGTACCAAGGACTTGTAATTATATTCATTGCGTTTCGGTAAGTTCTTGACTGGGCGAGGATTTGGACATTCTCATGGCATGGACACGCAAGATATTTTCTATTCTAGTCCATTTTCTTTCTAATTTTGATGGAAGTCTGAACAATCAAATAACAGTATTTTATCTTCGCTGATATCAAGAAACCTCCAGGACATAGGAGTCATATGTTTTTAGCGGCATTTCGTCTTGGTAATTAGTGGCATACGGTACATGGTGTGAGGATTTAATCATTTATCTCTACAATCTTTTATATGGTACCGTATACTATTAACCTTTTGTGAACCTAAAAATTACTAAACAAATGGCGGTAAAAAAAAATTCTAGAGCTTTGGCTGGCTCACTAATGCTGGGCAGTTGTAAATAGTTTTCGTTATGCGATAGATAGGCGACGCAGACAATTCATTTTACTATTCATTTTGAAAATACGTATTCATTGAAGTATTTTTGCGTTGACATCATATGAATTTAAGAAAAGTTGGCCAAATTATTGGGGGGCTTTAGCCCCCGTAGCCCCCCCCCCCGGCTCCGCCGTGCCTGTAGCTCTCATAGTACGACGACAAATATCAGAGTGTGATTTGCTCCGTGTTATTGCAACTCACACCAAGGAAAATTATAATCTTGTACAAGTTCACTGAGGTGGTATACAAGGACTAACCACAATTTTGAGGAAAGAGTCATTGCCTTGTGTTTTTGTTACATAACAACGTACAGAACATTGACGAGGCACAATTAGGGATTTGACAATGTTCAATTGAAAAAGATAATTCATTCCACATTCATATTATCAGATTAAAAAAACTGCACATGGTAATTGTTTCGAGCGACTAACGCAAATACCAATTATTCTTTGGCGTTAGGGCAATCAATCATTTGAACATAGAAACTTGTGAGAGAAAAGCTCCAATTCAGTTTTCCAATGCAAGATTGAGGTACAAGATTCAGAAATGTATTCGAATAGAGAATTACCTGCGATTTCCTATATTCAATGATGAAAACATTCGCGGTTATATACATAAAGTGCTCTTCCATGTTAGCACTCCAGACCTTGTGACCTCGACAGAGGAAATCGTCCCAGAATTTTGCCATACAATTTTTAGCGAATCAGTATTTTGGATAACGTTCCGTCATAATGGAGTTTCGAAGATCTGTTTTTTTCCTCGCTATCATTCATCATTGTACCAATCAGTAGTGGAAAACATTTGAGGACTTTCAATGTTAATGAAATAATCAACGTTAATAGAACATATAGAAAATCCATGCCAGTTTGGATTGTTAACCGAATGAAGAAGTCTCGAATAATTTGAAAGTCGCCTCGCTTATGGTTTGATGAGGATGAAATGACGATGATATGGTTGATGTGAGTATCGATCTGATTCAGCCAAATGAAAATATAGCATTAGCATGTCGTCTTTGATTTATACGATTAACGATAATAATATTTCTCCAACTGGAAGAAATCAGCAGGCTATTTGCTCAATATTGCCTGTAATAGGTATGTGGATCGCTAAGGGATTTTATTTTCTTTCGATGTTGCGTAATGCATTATATCGTGTTGCAATATCCATATTCAACACATGTATTTTCACGTTGCCTCCCACTCTGTGTGACCTAGCTCTAAGATAACCGTATCTCATACTTTGGGGGTGTCCGTTACATTTCCCCCTAAATAGCAGTCTTGTCTGAATATTCTACTTGAAAAAAAGAGAATATCTATAAAAAAAATAGCATTTCCTTCATATAGATAATTTTGGTAGGAATGAGACAATCAGAGAGATAACATGGCTTTCAACGGGATTTGAGAGTGGTCAAAAATGTGCTATATGTTTTTTGGAAAAATTAACATGGTGGACATTCGATTTATTTGCTTATATTTTTTGTATCATTTTGTATCACTGATTGAAATTATAAAAAAATGGATCCTCCGCTGTGCCGATTTCTGGCAATAGAGATCAGTGCCAAACTCGCATGCTACAGGTAACAGATAGGAGAAAACCTCAAATCTCAATTGTCGGTAAGCTAAAAATTAAGTGTAAATTTGACATTTTCTGTCAGATAGGTGCAATTTTAGCTGTTGAAGAGAGGCTTCATGGATACACTTAATTCATTATTCATTCGCAATTGAAATGAATTCTCAATTGTCTATAAATGTCGGTTTTATGGGATATATATCGGGTGACTTGCGCCAAGCGATAGGTAACGAATCCCCTTAAACACTATTTTGAAATATATATACGAACAGTCAATATTCCAGAATCCCTTTCTTTTTCCGTCAGTGTAGACTATTGTCCTGCATTCTACAGAACAAGAGGCTGGTAAATTCCATACAAGGTCTGGTTTTCCAGATGGTTAAATTACGTTGAATTAACACTTTGCAAAAGCACTGTGTTTTGGAGGAAAAATCGACGATGAGAACTCTGAAATAATGGACATATTGAGGCTAACTACTCAAACAGAAACTAAATTGGAGAGAAATGTAAGAGCTGGGAAAAGTGGACGACGTCTGACGACTGAAAAACAACCATATGATGAGTCCACAGGAAATGTTCTCTCGGTACCTCATATTCAGACTGAGAAATACGGAGGATTCTCGGACGTAGCCTTAGTATCTATATATAGTATATAGTATTGTAGATGTTCATGTGGAGACTGAAGTAACCTCGCGGTCCCTAGCACAGGCTAAAGCTGAACTAGTTATGCTAGATCAAATAACTAACTCATCTGATGTTAGTGGATGAGCATCGTGGGCGTCTGATGGGGTGAACGCCTCAACACGGGGTAAACATGGTACCCAGAAAAACTAACCTCTAATACCCGACCTAGCCTTAACGCCTTACTAAAGTACAGACGATCTGAAGAATGAGAATTATCGATCGGACTCCCACATTGGCCAAAATGGGTCTCACTCTGTCGAGTTATCAACACAGATAGAAGAAAACATTCCATGCTGAAACAATATTAAGGAAGACGGAGAAGCGGACTTTTAGAAAACGGACGAATTTTCTTCTCAGGACAAATTATAGCGATTTGCAAACATCGACAAAGACTTACAAAGAAACTTGATTGATGTTATCGAAATAAAAAGTTCAGAAGGTAATCGCTTTCGCGGAGTTGATGTACAGATCATTTATTTGTTGGCGTTAAAGCGATAAATCATTTTTTTTAAATCTTTTAGAATGTGGTGGGAAAAGCTCTGGTTCCAATCTGCACATATGCTGGTCATGTATTTATCCCTATTTACTCCACCGCTCACTTGGCAATTATTATACGGCATAAAATAAGGGTTGTAAATAAAATTGCGTGCAACCAATTGTTGATCTCCTTGCTCGTGGATGCTTTCTCACGAGACACCAGAGTACACATATATGATAGATGTCCATCTGGTTGAAAAAAATGGTTCAATCCAAGATTCTGATCAACTATATCTGGGGAAGTCATCTTTGTCTGCTTGAAGGGGTAGAATATCCCGTGTAATGGGCTTATCTGAGCTTTGACAGGAACCTTTCATAAATATCTGGGGTTTTTTTAATGAAAAACAACCTGTTTCGTGTTTGCTTTTGCTACTTCGGTGTCTTTGATGTCCGCTGTTCAAATTAAACCCATTTAATCAGACCTGGGGCTTTACAAGATCAAACATCACACATTCCTCTGCAATGGGTTTAATAAATACTAAGAAGATAGTACTCGCTTTAAAATTAAGCAACTCCCGGAGAAATAAAGGATGCGATAGCTTTTGATGGGGTTGTAGTGACGACACATTGACTAACAGCCGTAACTGCTGTGAACCAGCGATTTTAAGTTATTGACCTAAACGGGCCTTGGAATAACATTTGATTTTCGCCTTATTACTCTTTCGTTCATATTGCAAACATTATAAAGGAAATTAGGACAAGTTAGGGCTTGTTACGTCTTCACCCTATCTGACCTTGGCTACTTGAGACCTGCCCAGGCCTGGGTGGCCATTTGGGCTCCCCTAATTATTTTCCTTATTCCTTGAGCTAGGGGGGGAGGGGCTGAAACGTACGACGTCGGGCATTAGAGGGTAGTTTTCCTGGGTATCCTTGCATTTCCCAGTTTTACCCCATGTTGAGGCGTTTACTCCATCGAACGTCCACGATGCTCATCCATTAACATCAGATGAGTTGTTTGAGCTGATCTGTCATCACAGCTGCCGAGCTAGCGTATCCAAGTCCACTAATGCCGGAGCTAGGGGCCGTGTGGATACTTCATTGTCTCCACATGAACACCTGCAATAAAAGCGCGGCTGAGATACTAAGGCTACATCCGAGAATCCACCGAATGACTGACTCAAACGTTCACCACCAGATAGGTACGACTCACTCACACACCCACACAAACACCATCAGACAGGTACCTCTTACTCAGACACCTGTCACCAGGCAGGTACGTCTCACTCTCACACACACACCATCAGACAGGTATGACTATCTCAAATATTCACCACCAGAGATGTACGACTCGCTCACACGCACACACCATCAGACGGGTACAACTTACTGACACCCGTCTCCAGGCACTTACGCCTCACACCGCTGAACCGGCACGGGTTCGAGCCCAGCTGGTCCATGTGTGAAAGTTTGTCAGTTACTTGCCGAAGGGCGGTGGTTCTCTCCGGGTACTCCGGCTTCCTCCACCAACCAAACTGACTGTCACCATATGAGTGAAACAAACTTGAGTGTGACATTAAGCCAAATTCCCTCCCTCCCTCCCACCAGGCACTTACGACTCACTCTCTCTCTCACACACACACACACCATCAGACAGATAAGACTCGCCCAAATATTCACCACCAGACAGCTACCACTCACACACACACACAAGCACACACAGATAGGTACGACTTACTCAGACACCCGTCATCAGGCAGGTACGACTCACTTGCACACACACCATCAGGCAGGTACGACTCGCTCAAATATTCACCACCAGACATGTACGACTCACTCACACACACACACCATCAGACAGGTACGACTTACCCAAATACCCGCCACCAGACAGGTACGTCTCACTCAAACACCCCCTCCAGACGGGTATGACTCATTCAAACACCCGCCAACGGATAGTCACAGCTCCTTCAAACTCCCACCACCGGACAGGTGCGACTCACTTATTGCTTTCTGGGGCATTATATGCAAAGTTAAGCGTTTTAGTAATCTTGTCTGAAAACACTGATGTAAAAATGAATAAAATCATAGCGAATGATAAAACCCAATATTGGAAAATCTGCTAAGAGTGTCAACAATTTCGTTCCAAATGCACCCTAGCCTTTCGCCAAAGCACTATTTCCAACGCGATCGATATATAAATCGTTTTAACTCTTGCAGGTATAATGCAGTGTTCATAATAATGTTAATCGAAGGCGTGGCCATCACGATACCATGGAATATGTTTCTCACAGCTAAAGCGGTAAATATGTTTGGAGATATGGAAATATGAAATAATACCCAACCAGCGAATGCCCTCAACATCGATACAATAGGAACAGTGTGGATGTGTTCAGGGTTTTCAAATATTATATCCAATATTTCTCCATGTTTCTTTAATTGTACCTACAGTTCAGAGCAGAAATAACTTAACCTTGAACGTAAGTGGAGAAAAATCGAAACGTGAGCCAACTCGTGTGGTTACAAAAGTGTGCGCGTTGTGATCGACTGAAGAAAAACACTCGTGCGACTACTAATATAACAGGCGCAGACTGTATTATATAATGCATGAGAGGGTTTATCCTAACCTCCGTTGCACGCAATAAACATATGCAGCGTGCCTTAGCAGTAGTATACGTTAATATACCAGCGAAGCAACAAAGCTTATTATTATACCTCATGTAAATTCGTAATATTTTCATTGGTTGACAGCCTGTCACGTGTCATTCTACAAATCGTGATGTTCGATGATGATGCAGTCATATCTTGCCTTACCGTTGAATAAATGTCATGTACCACGGCAGAGCGTTGGACATGACATTTATTCCACGGCGACATCTGTCGGACCAAGCTAGAGTTGCCTCCCATAGCGCGCGCGCCAACATACTCCCCGAAACGAAGATTGCTGTGTATATGTTGGCCTGATGTGTTTACGACGGCCCGTTGGTGATAGAAATTGGAGAATGTGATTTGATAATTGAATGAAATAAATTCGACATCTTTTGAAAAGGTACGTAAGATCACCGAGAACGTTACTCTTCCAAATTATGCGATTGAGTCGAAAAACAAGCCGAGGTCGAACAGTTGATCTTGACACGGCGTTTTGAAATCAACAACGGTCCGCGCGGTGTTGAACACGATATGCTTATTTCACCGTATCATCCTCATTCACATGATTATAAAGTCCCATTTTATACAAATATGACATTCGGTATAATAAAACAACTATTGCATGTTATAGAGTGGGACGATGTTACGATTTGTCAGCTCTCGACAAGTGATGTACAACTCGGGCTGCGCGCTCGTGTTGTCCCACTCTATAACATGCAATAATTGTATATTATCCACTGTTTGCAGGGTAGGTTTTTCTCTGACAGCGTTTTCCCTCAAGGCGACTTCACGCGCAGTCACGTAAGAGTCGCGCGCTTGTTCTCCACTCGACGCCTCATCTTTTAGAGCATCACATTTTAAGGGCGATTTGCATGCGAGGGAATCGCCTTCAAGATTAAGTTATTTCTGTCCTATACTATACCGAGCAGCAAGTCATAATGGAAACGTGATCATATGAACACTTAAAGAAGGCGAAAAGTCTCAAGAACAGAGAATGTTAACATCAAGCATTTCCGTCATCTAGCTCTCTAGATTTGTATCTGATATCGCTTATGCCGGTGCTAGGGGCCGTGTGGTCATGTCATCCAAGTTGCTAAATGAACAGATACAAATAAAGCGTACCTGAGATACAACACATATCACGAATCGTTAGATTCTTGGTATGTGCTTTAGAATAGGTCAACCAGAAGAATATACAGTGAAGTCATATGCCTCTGTCAGTATGTCGACACCTCTTCCCACTTCCCTTATATATGTTGTAATTTTTACCTGTATATGGCGAGATTCTGCTGGTGGACGTTTCGTCCCCGAAGCCCGCCCGCTGTACAGACCTTTTGGTCTTTGATATATGTTGGCATTATGGGAAGTTGATGCTGGGTCGACATCGGGCCTTACAGACTAGTGTTTTGTGTTAAATGCCGTCATTTTCATCTGACGACGATACAGCTCACCAATCCCCAGTGTACGAGTTGTCACAGCGACCCAGTTCACCAATTACCAATATACGAGTTGTCAGAGCATTTCCATCATAGCTCTCTAGATTTGTATATAATACCGCTTATGCCGGTACTAGGGGCCGTGCGGTCATGTCATCCAAGTTGCCACATGAACAGGTACAATAAAAACGTACCTGAGATAAAACACATAGCAAGAATCGTTAGATTCTTGGTATGTGCTTTAGAATAGGTTAAACAGAAGACTATACTGTGAAGTCATGTGGTTCTGTCAGTATGTCGGCACCTCTTCCCACTTCCCTTATATGTGTTGTAATTATGATAAATGGACAGCTGGCCGTTTAAAGATGTCCTGATACCTATGATCGGATCTGTCTGAATGACACTTGAAGGATCTCCATCAAGGACATAAGCATTCTCATTTATAAGCAAGACTACGTATGAGCTGGGAGACAATTTGTAAGATATTACTGTCAACAGTTTCTTGAACGCCATCAATATCGAGATAAAGAAATGGCGGGCTATTGTCAGACGTGATATTCACCGTCACGCACTTCTCCACTTCCATTCCCCTTGCCTGCTGATTGGTCTCAAAAAGCAACTGGCAGAAGAATGGATTTACAATGGGTAGCATTTGGTAATTAATTACTTTTTAAGGAAATTCTTTTCAATTTCATGATATCGCCGGGCGATAAACTAATTTTCTCGTCTACTGTCAGAATGCATTGAATCCCTTGCTGGCCGGTTAACAATCTCGTACAAGGACACGGTCCTATACAGGTTATACGTGTGACTCTAGTCTCATACAATTGCTTCTGTGCGACGGTTGATTTTGATTGAAATTGCAGTTTTAGGGCCGCTTCCCGTACGGATTTCGCAGCCCATCAACTCAATGTTTTATTTTAATTACACGTTACATTTCTTAGTTTGTTAAAGATGTTTACAAGCGCTGTATTATCAAATAAACAAATAAATAAGTAAATAAATATATAAATAAATAAATAAATAAATAAGTAAATAATAATAAATGGGCGGATGGAGATATAAACAGAATAGAAGATTGTCTATGTAGAGGTTAATCGGTTGGTTGTTGAATAGGTTATATTGGCAAGTATGTGTTCATTGTTCATTGTACATTGTAGTCGCGTGGGTGATTCCTTTGTCTTTGTACCCCTCTGTACACACAAAGCCGTCCAGAAAAAACTGGGAGAACCATAGGCGGGTTCTTCCAGAAATCTGTGCCTGTAATAATTGCTTGGAGTGTGTATTGGGGTACAGGATGGCAGGTCTACATCCTATATTGGTGAAAGTCAAAGGATCATATTTGCATTAGACAATCGTTACATCGGTGGCATCTCAGGTGTGGCACATCTGATCTGTGTTGTCTTCAGTGAGTATGGTTTCAATTGTCCGTGGTTGTGGTAGGCATTGTTCGATTTGGTTAGCTGTTGTTTCCGTTGATTGTCCGTGGTCAAGGTATGTGTTTTGGGATTCCACTGAAATGGCTAGGTCAGGGTGGTTTCTGGGGTGTTGTCACTCACGGTGCTGTTTAATAATTTTTGTCGTCATCGGTGTTCTGTTTCATGGCTGGTCTTACTCGTCTGTGCTCTTCAGTGTGATGTGTCTGTATTACCAAGTATAGAATAGTTTGTAGTTTCTTGTTTTCTGGTGTTATTTTTTGCCACCGACAGGCGCTATCGTGATCTATGTTACACATGGTCAATAGCAATAATTAATTAGGTACATAAATAAATCAGTTGATAAGTAACTAAATATTATAAATAATTTTTTTTATTATAACTAAAGCTGATGGTGAATGTTTGATATAACCTCCAGTCTATAGTATACATATCTCGCTTAGTAGCATTTGCTAGATCCTGTGTTAAATGTGATGATTTTAATCAACGTCACAAAACATTGTTGCAGAAACTTATAAAACAGGGCTATTCCACCAAGCGCCTCCACTCAAAGTTTCTCAAATTTGGCGATACATATCGCATGCTGATAACAAAATACGAACGTAGCGTGCAAGATCTATGGCGCTACGTTTCGTAACTTGTGTCTAATTCCGCTTAACCCGGGGCTAGGGGCCGTATGAACCCATGTACTTCAAGACCCTCATGGTACTCATATGAACAGACACAATCAAAGCGTGACTGAGATACATCTTTTTTTTAGATGACGACTCTATAACGAATATTATGGATTAAGAATGCTGATCAGCGATACGGATTTGATATTTTGGAACATCATGATGTCTTGCCGGCATCATTGAAAACTGTTGACCGCTTCTCTCTTGCAGGAAACAAGCCTATGTTTATGTATACTTTTGTCTTTTTGAATTTGGTGCTAATACTGTTGTATGGAAATGGAGTAGGTCTTTGGATTATGGACGCGGATATTCTCTAATGGACGACGGCTGGATTATGAATGACGGACTAGACGCTTGTAATTCTGCCCCTGCTAGAAAACCGGACGGTTAACATTCGTTAAAGAGGGTTGGAAATAAGGGAACACAATTTGATCGGCGCTCATTATTAGGAGTTTTTAATTTGACCAGTGAATTTGTCCATCTTATTGCTATGGCATTTTGATTGGTTAGTGTCCAAATTTAATCAGTCATTTCTGATCACTGACCCTTATTTCCGCCCCTGTAATATAGTTTTGACTCTAAGCGTGCTACATTTATTTAAATTTGGTTTTTGGTTTCTTTCTGTAACCATATAATATTAAATGGTAGAGTAATAGTCAGTCGATTTGATGTAAGCTAGTAAGGTGGAGTATACCTTGTTTATAAGAGGAGGTTTAGGATTTAATATGGAAGCCAACGACAGAGGGACATTTAAGTTTTAGAGCTCCTTTTCCAGTGTGCGGCGATAGGTGTTATGTTTTGGGCATTTGAGTATAAAGTGTTCTATCGTTTCTTCTTCGTTGTTGCATGAGGCGCGTAGTGGTGATGTGTTTTTATTAGCTTAGAGAGGTGTGATTTTAGCCCTGTTTTGCCTAGTCTTAATCTTGTGATGATGCGGTCGTCACGTTTACTGTCTAGCTGGAATCCACAACTCCGTCTTTTCCCCTTATCTAGAATACTATGTAGCCATATACCTCGGTTTTCTTCGTTCCATTCCTTTTCCCATTTACTATCTATTCTGGTTTTGATGATAGAATTCAGTTCTTTGGTTCCTAGTCCTATATGCACGTCAGGTGCAGTTTTGGTGAGGCTGTCTTTGGCTGTCCTATCGGCGGCTTCATTTCCCCTAACGTCCACGTGGGCGGGAATCCAAGCTAAAATGGCGTCAATGTCATTGTCTCGTATTTGTGTACATAAAATTTCTATTTCGTGTATGATGTCAGGTCTGCTGTCGGATTTGGAGTTCGCTATAGATACCAGTCCGCTTAAGGAATCGCTAAGAATAACGGTGGAAACCGGTCGGTTCTGAAGAACCCATTCGAGGGCCTTGATTATGGCGACTAATTCACTGGTGTATACAGATATATTGTCTGGTAGTTTGAAACCTTCGTGAATGTCGAGTTCTGGTATAACGAATGCAGAACCTGTATTGTGACTTGTGTTTTTGGAGCCGTCTGTATATATTTTCAAGCGATTTTTCCAATGTGTGTCAATATATTCGAGGGCAGTGACCCTTATATGCTCTGGGTTGTCCTGTTTGGTGATGTAGCTATGTATATTCGTGTCCACGTGAGGTGTGATTAGTTGCCATGGTGGTCTATTGACCTTGTCAGTATCAGAGATACAAGAGATAGTAATGTCGTGTTCTTGGAATAATCGTTCTATCGTGTAACCGAGTGGTGCGGAGTCTTTTTCCCATTTCGTTTTTAGGTATACGTATTCGGTTTTTGAGCCAAAAAATTTGTGGCATGGGTGGTTTTCGCCCTTGGCTATTGTTTTCCCTGCATATTTCATTGACAGCTCTTCTCGTCTTAAATGTAAGGGTTTTTCATTAGTTTCTATTTGTAGACTACATAAAGGAGTTCCTTTGAACGCCCCGGTGGCTATTTTTAAGGCCGAATACTGAATGCTGTCTATTCTTTTTAACTGGGTCTTGCATGCTGATTGGTAGGCGATTGAACCATAGTCTATTTTGGATCTGATGAGTGTTTGATATAATTTGATTAAGCTATGTTTATTGGCCCCCCAGTTGGTACCCAATACGCATCTCATAAGGTTCAGGTCCTTGTTACACCGAATAATTAATTGGTCGATGTGGTCTTTCCAAGTGAGTTTTCGGTCGAAGATCATATCTAGGTATTTGACACTATTCTTAAACTCGATTTTCTGACCTCCTAGTGATAGCGTGATGTCTGTGTTTTGTTTATTTGATAATAGCACCCCGGTAGTTTTGACAGCTGAAAATTTGAATCCCCATTCATCGGCCCAGTCGCTAACTGTATTTAGTACCTTTTGCATTATACTTGTTAATTTTTTTTATCGAGCCAGCAGATTTCCACATGGCAGCATTGTCAGCAAAAAGTGATTGTTCAGTTTCAGGATGTTTTGTGTCAATTTCGTTGGTCAGGCCATTAATCAGGATGTTAAAAGGGTGGGGCTTATGACGCTGCCCTGTGGAGTGCCGTTATCTAGCTGGTGGTCCATGGATATGGTGTTACCAATACGAACTTTGAAGTTTCGGTCATGAAGAATTTTTTTTATCCATTAATCCCTTAATTCCTAGGTTGTTTAATTGGGTGATAATCCCGTCCTGCCATACAAGGTCAAACGCCTTTTCTATATCCAAGAAAATGCCTAATGTATATTGGTGTTTGGCATTACCCTTTTTGATTGAGTGTTGGAGTCTGGCTATGTGGTCTAAAGTACTTCTTTTTTTCCGAAAACCGCTTTGTGTTTTGTTTAACAGGTTGTTGCTTTCCAGGTGATATTCAAGTCTATTTTTGACCATGGTTTCCATAATTTTGCATAAATTTGACGTGAGTGAGATCGGCCTATATGACTTACTGTCTGATGGGTCTTTACCAGGTTTTGGTATTGGGATAACAATAGATGATTTCCATTTGTTCGGGAGTTGTTTGGTCTTCCAGCTCACATTAGTTAGTTTCAAAATTAGTTCCTGAGTGTTGTTTGGTAGGTGCTTTAGGATTGTGTACCCTAGTTTGTCTTCGCGGGGGGAACTTTCTTTTTTAGAGTGTAAGGCTTTTCTGTATTCATTGATATTAAAGTCTCCGTTAAGGTAGTTTTCTAAATAATCATTTGGGTCATTTTCCAGGATCATTTCTTGTTTGATTTTTCTGAATTCTGGTTTCAGATTGCTATCGCTACTGTTTGATGCGAATGATTCAGCAAGATATTCTGCCTTTTCAAGATTAGTTCTCTTTGTTTTGTTTAGTACAGGTATTGTGTTAGTTGCTTTCCCTTGAATGCTTTTTATTTTATTCCATACTTTCTTTGAGTTAGTTTTCGTATCTATAGTGTTGCAAAAATCTTCCCAGCATCTTGATTTGGCTTCTTTGACGCTTTTTTCTGCTATTCTTTTCAGTTCCTTATACCTTTCATGATCACTCTGGAGCCGACTTTTTTTGAATTTTCTGAGTGCTTTTTTCTTTGCCGCGATGTTCTTTCCACACTCTTGGTCCCACCAAGGCACTGGATTTTTGTTGGGCCGCTTATTCGTAACTGGAATATGTCTTTGTGCTATGTTTAGAAGTTTGCTGGTTATATTTTCATTGAAAGTCTCTATATCATTACTAAGTATATCGTCATGTATTAGACTTTGGCAATCGTTTTGGAAGCTTTCCCAGTCTGCCTTGGAGTATTGGAAGCGTGGGTGAGGGTCTGTCTTTTCAAAATCTGGTTTCATGCTAAATTTAGTTAGGATCGGAAAGTGGTCGCTGTCTAGTGTATCTGGTAAAACTGCCCATTCTGATTTAACTGCTAGTTCGGGAGAGACTATTGTTAGGTCAATTGCAGTGAGTTTACCAGTTCGCATATCTATTCTCGTCCCTTCTCCTGAGTTCAGGAATACGAGGTTATTATCATCTAACCATTTTTCTACTGTTACGTCTAAACGATAATAGAAAAACGCAACAGAAAGATTTGTGAAGTCGAGAATCAATAATCAACTATTTATTTACAATACTAAAATCATATACAAATTAAGTTAGGTCAATACAGCAAATAAAGGTCAAATAAAATCTTACTGTTCAATATTATACCGGTATATCTCTCAGAGTCCGTATCAACGTGCTAATCTCTATACAGTCCGTGGTGAAATCGCGTTCCTGTATTTCCACAGTCAATAACGCTCAGCTGTTGTCCAGTTTTCGTCAGTTCAATCACGTAGATAATACACAGCGGTCGAACACAGCCAACAGGAATATATAATCCAGCAGTCAGTTATCTCAGGCAAATGTTAGTCAATAGTAATAATGATGATGCACCCACGTAAGTCGTTCGAATCTCCTCCTCGATCACTAAACTTCGAGCAATTTATACTTTATCGGGAATTCGAGATTATTTTATCAGATCAAGAAACTTCCATCGGTACAACAATGACGTAAGATTTAATCCAGATAAGATTACAACAACTACGAGAAAGTTCGACATAATTAACCCAGATAAACAAGTGCTTTCTCATTCCAGAAACTTCAAGAATGTTTAATATTGAATACAATGAAGATCTATATGTACAGATGGCGCTCCGCACAGGTCATACGGGCCTCCCGATGCATGTATAGATGGCGCTATGCACAAACCCCTCAGGGTCATACGGGCTGTACGCAGAACAGCCATTTGCAATCATAGAATCTTCTAGAAAACACTAGTCGGACAACTCACACAATTCACTCACGATAAATCGGTCACGATTACGAGAAAATTCCATGAATACAACAGAACGTAAACATGTTTACCTCAGGTCTATCATTCTAGAAATATCCTCAGTGTCTAACTTTATACTGTAATACTATGACACTACTGATTTACCCCTATCATCTGACGTGGTGCAGGTTTCGTCCCAGATTGGATTATGGCTATTATAATCTCCGCAGATTATAATTGGCGAGTCATATTTTTGGGTGATTTTGTTAAGTTCATTTTGTGATATTGTTTTTAGAGTGCCAGGGGAGTACAGATTTACAATATTTATAGGTTTATTATTTTGGAACACCCGTATTACAAGCGTCTAGTCCGTCATTCATAATCTAGCCGTCGTCCATTAGAGAATATCCGCGTCCATAATCCAAAGACCTATTCCATATTCCATATAACAGTATTAGCACCAAATTCAAAAAGACAATCATAGTATACATAAACATAGGCTAGTTTCCTGCAAGAGAGAAGCGGTCAACAGTTTTCAATGATGCCGACAAGACATCATGATGTTCCAAAAATATAAAATCCGTATCGATGATCAGTATTCTTAATCCATAATAATCGTTCTAAAGTCATTATCTAGAGAATGGTGTATCTCAGTCACGCTTTGATTGTGACTGTTCATATGAGCACCATGAGGATCTTGAAGTACATGGGTTCATACGGCCCCTAGCACCGGGTTAAGCGGAATTAGACACAAGTTACGAAACGTAGCTTGCCATTCGAGGTCTTCACTCTCTGGGCTCTTTTCTAATTCTAGCTGTACGAGTTCTTCCCTAACTAGTGTGAGGTTGCCTCCCTTTGGGCCGTTTAGTTTGTCTTGCCTATATGGCGTATATCCCTTTATTGCAAATTTATTTTTTCCTGGCTTAAGAAATGTTTCTTGTATACATATTATGTCAGGGCTTATTTCATTTACTAAGATTTTGAGATTGTCTCCGTGTTTTGCAATGCCATTTGCATTCCATTGTAGTATTGATAATTTATTTATATTGAATTTTATAGATTGTTTGAGTCCTATGGATATAAGGTAGTGCATGCATTTATACCGAGATATTATGGGTATTGGGTGTTCTGAGAGGTGTGGAAGTTTCCTTTTTATATTTAGGGTGCAGTCCCCAGTCTATAATTTCTTCATATTTGAAATTCCAGTTAAAGAAATCTTGGCCTATTTTAGCTATGATTATGGTTTTTTCTTTTTTATTCAGTTTGGGCTGATTGGGGTCGGTAACTGAGTTTATCGCTAACGTTATGAAACCTAGAAGATCAAGTTTAGTCATTGAAATTCTTTCAGTTTCCGTCTCATTGTCTTCTATTTCTATTGTTTCTTCGGGTTTGGCTGAGACAGGTGTAGCAATTGTTTCACTCACGTTTGTTCTCCTATGTGCCATTGTTAGACTTATCTTTTGGTTGAGTTTGGTTTCTTTTACTGCCTGTGAGTATGAAATGCCTTTGTTTGCTTTTATGAACTCCACTGTGCGGGCAGTTTTGTAAGCCGTGCAGCCCTTATATCCTGCTGAGTGATTTGCTTTACAATTGGCACAGGTAATTTTGGGTTCGGTACAAAGATCATAGGTGTGATTTCCTGCGCATTTGGGGCAAACAACTTGCGATTTGCAGAAATTTTGAAGATGTCCAAACTTTTGACATTGAAAACAGCGCTTAGGGGTATCATAAAAAGATTTCACTGTAATATTGTGTACCCAGAGCCGAATAGTTTCTGGAAGTTTTGTTCCTTTGAATACTAACATAACACTAGTGGTATCGTTCTTATTTTTCTGTAATCTTTTAGCGTATATGACATTTTGATCCGAAAGTTTTTGCTTGATATCCTCTAGCTTGATGTTCAGGTCCATTCCATACATTATTCCTTTGCATTGCTCTCTACGCTGTATGAATTGTTTCACCGAGACAGGTTTATCTGCTAGTAGGTCTAAACGTAGTAATTTGTCGAACTGAGTTTGTGATTTGCAGTGGACTTTCAGATCACCACCCGGGAGTTCAAAGACTTGGTGTACGTCACCAGCACATTTTTGAGATCGTTTGCTACCTTGGCCTTTGGGAATTTACATGCTCGCAGTTGAGTTAAACTATGAATGATGGCGATAAAATTTGCTAGACACCTTGGGGATTTGGGACAGGGTGCGTGTTTTTTGTGAGGTGGAGTTTGATCAGTGTTGATTTCTGAGAGCTTCCTTTTAGGTGTTTTTACGGTGGATTGGGAGGCTTCCATTGTTTGATTTGTTTTTGTTTAGATCAGGACTAGTTGTTATTTGGTAAGGAGTGACTTTAGTGATAATAAATGTTAGTCTAGGTGCAAAAATTCAATTCAAAACTTAGCTCTGGCTGGCTGGTTTCTCCCGCTGTTGTTGTAGTTTAGGTAATCCTGTAACGCCGGGGGAACAAAGACCGCAGTGGAACACAAAGGCTTGGAAAGCTAGGCTGGTTTGGCAGAACAGAAACACGTCCGTTCACTCTGACCGCTTGATCGCATGAGTGGTGCGACGGTTGATCGTTCAGTTCAGTTTATACGTTGATGGCGCATGCCATTCATTAAGAATGATTCGCACCAGGACATGTATTGAGTTTACTTGTAATAAAATATACTTATATATATATATAATATCCTGAAGTAGGCATTCAGAGCGAAAAAAAAATACATAAATAAATAAAGAAATGAATAAATAAATAAATACAGTAATAATAGAGAAATTGAATAGAAGCAAGAGGGGTTTGTTATGATGGGATAGATAGAACAGGCAAAGAATGATGGAAGCACATATATAACAGCATTCCCATACAGCACATAACTTCGTGTTAGCAGCAGTCAAGTAATTATAGAATTACAAAAATTTGTATACACCATAATCGTATTATCCATACAACATGTACAAGAAATAGTTATTTAACTACAAATGTCGGACAGTTGACAGTTTACTTATAAAATAAATCATGCAGTCCAGTACATGTAGGATAGTATACCATTAAAATCGACGAGTATTAATTAAAAACTTGGCAAGAGCAGTAACAACTTTCTCTCGATTCCTTACTGGATTTAAGATGCTCTCCGCAATTGGATTAAATACCCCTGTGTGTATAAGGTTGTTAAAAAATAAACGTCTTTCGTTGTCATACCATCCACAAGATAATAATAAATGGTGAACTGTTTCATCCACCATACACACATCACAAAGTCCCGTGGGGTGCTTATTGATACGAAACAGGTATTTATTTAAAGCAATATGACCAGTTAAAAGTCTGAAAACAAAAACTTCAGCTTTACGACACCATAAATGGAAAGCCCCGGATGTAACACTTTTTTGATACTTATTGGAAGTGTCCCAATCACTCTGCCATACATTAGTAAAATATGTTCGTACGTTGGACATGATTTCCTGAACAGATAAACCAATGTCAATTGATATGTGTTGTGATAAAAGTGCTTTCTTTGCAAGTTAACTCATTCCCTAATATATTGGAATGACCAGGGATCCACTCGAAATAGACGGAAATATTTTCATAACTCAGCGTAGTTAACAGATAAAATATTTCATAGAATAATGGCGATGATTTATACCAGACATAATTATTCATTGCCTGGAGTACACTGAGGGAGTCTGATAAAATTACAGCTCTGGTCGGTTTAAATCTGCAAGCCATCGTAATGCCATTAAAATGGCCACTAATTCTGTTGTAAACACAGAGACACCTTTAGTGAGTTTAAAAGCAGCCTCATACTTCAACTCAGGGACACAAAAAGAAGCCCCAGCTTCCCCTGTATCAGGGCACTTAGACCCATCGGTATATATCTGGAGATACTGGGACCAGTTACTACTAATGTGGTCCCTAGCACACAGCTCAATAATTTTAACAGCGTCAGACTTTTTAATCTTTGTGTGTAGCTCAACAGATATATATGGACGTATAAATAACCAAGGCGGAAAAGACTGAACCAAAGATTTCTGGGTTGAGTAATCAGCAAGGGATAAGTTATTAAATAACTTAAATGACCTTATACTAAAAGGTTCTAAACGTCTCACGCTAGAGTTCAAAAATATCTCATCGTACCACGATGGTTGAGTAAGAGCAGATGCAGGGTTACCAATAGCAGATTTAAGTTTAAGTGTAAATTGCACGGTACGCATTTGTCGTCTTAAATACATAGGAAACTCATTACAGGCTACCTGAAGTGCATGTAAGGGTGTTGATCGCATAGCCCCACAACATAATCGTAAGGCTTGACATTGTATAGAATCAAGTTTGGATTTTAAAGTGTTGGAAGCGGAATCGTAACCTTCACAACAGTAATCCAATCTAGAGCGTATTAACGCTCTATACAGTAACAATAAACATTTTTTATCTGCTCCCCAACTATTGGATGATACACAACGCATTAAATTAATAGCTTTTTGACATTTTTCTGTGAGATGCTCGATATGGTTAGTCCATGTCAATCGCTTGTCAAATATCACACCAAGGAATTTGAATGTATTTGAACATTTCAAACGGGTTTGATGTAAGAACAGTTCTAAAATGCATGGCAGCCTTCTCCTGGTGAAGACGACAGCTTCGGATTTAAGTGTTGAAAACTTAAACCCCCATGTGTTTCCCCACTTATATATATCACACAGAGCTTGTTGTATATATTTAACAGACATTTTAAAATTCCGAGAAGAAAACCAGATGGCTTTATCATCGGCAAACAATGAGCATCCAAGCTTAGGGTTAAGGCATTTGGGTAGATCATTAATAGCAATGTTGAACAGTGTTGGTGATAATACACTGCCCTGAGGAGTTCCGTTCTCAATTAAGACAGTACTAGAGTACTCTTGACCTATGCGCACACGGATTCGTCTATTTGAAAGGAAACTACGAATCCAGCCCAACATTTTCCCTCCAATCCCAATATCCCTCATTTTAATCAGCAAACCTCTCGGTTGATCCTTCGAGCGTAGATTAAATATTGTAGCTCAATGAGATTAACTTTGAGTTGTTCAGACGCCATGCTAACACATTGTTGTGAAGATGAAAGAAAAAGCGGCATGTCTGGTCTCTATAATTTGTACTATCATTGGGTCTTCACTGGAAGCCTAGCACGTTCTCGCTTATCACCTTTTTGAAATTACCAAGAAACTGCGTTTCACGACATGGAACGTTACCCTACTTAATACTATATCAAAATTACGCCCAACAGGACCGTGAAATGCTGGAAATACTGGAGACTAGAATATGGCGGATCGAGGCCGGAGATTTCTTCCCCTTATAAGGTTATTTGTGTGAGATTTTTTAGCCAAACCTGTTTGGAAAATTGGCCGCGGCCAACGCAAAATATCCCAGTCAGAATGAGACAACAACTTGGGTGACACAGGAAATTTTACCCAAAACCATAGATTCCGTCACGTCTATACCTAAAAAATACTGGCTCGCTGAAATTACAACACATCTAAGGGAAGTGGGAAGAGGTGCCGACATACTGACTGCGTCACATGACTTCACAGAATAGTCTTCACTGATCGTGTAGTGAATTGATGTTGTAGTCAATTGATGTTGTAGACATATGTGTAATATAAGTTACACCATATATGAATTGATGTTGTAGACATATGTGTAATATAAGTTGACATGGCAAGAAATGTGACGATATAATTTGTTTGATATGATGGTAAACTCCGAATTGCATCCGGGCTTATCTACAAAGTTTTAGGCTCTGACAATGTTAAGAAAATTTAAGCAATATGTAGATCATCAATCGTCCTCAACATCAACAAAACTGCATTCTTCCTTTAATTTCAGTACATGTATTTCGAGGATTACAAATTAAATGCGACGCGAAATTACATAAGTTATGTATTAATTGCTTCACAAGTGCCGCAAGTCGTTCTGAATGCCATCAGCCTGCTTTCACAAACAAGCTGGTGAGTATATGTTAATAATTTGGTATCAACTGATAAGATCCTCTAATTTCAAGCATTGTAAATCATTCGGTCACTAACCGTTAATCCATTTTCCCCACAGATTAGTTTCCTGAAAAAAATAGGATGAAAGTAACTCCGAAAATGGAAGTCATTGTGATATAATATTCTATATTTCGACTGTGATTATGCCATCATCAGGAAAACGTTTGAAGCTTTAGGGTGTACAGTCGTTTATGTATCACCAATCATTAAACCTGATCCTTAAGCCAAACTTAACGCCAGATCTCATATATGTGCTAGGAAATCATACAATAATTGAAGCGATATGCAAGAGGTGGGAAAAATTGACGACGTCTGGCGACTAAAAAGCAACCATATGACTCTACACCGAATACTTTCTAAGCAAAAGGTTTATGAGTGGAGACATTATTCCATTCGGGGCAGAGAATGCTCAGTGTCGATGATATTCCACATATCACATCACCCTGGAAGGTGTGTATGTGACTATACAGGCAGAGGAGCTTGATCTGCTAAGTATGGTGTTCTCGCTGAAGGACAATATACTTTATGATACTTTCTATTAATCCTTCCTGCTGATACTTTCTATTAATCCTTCCTGCTGATACTTTCTATTAATCCTTCCTGCTGATACTTTCTATTAATCCTTCCTGCAACACGATATTCTCATCTGTGGAACATTTTGGAGGAAAATGAAGCTCAACTGGAATCACCTTTAGTTATCCGAGTCGGAACTTCAATTTGAACGGTCTGTGAATAAGAATCAATACGCTTTGTTGTTTCATGCTAATATTCATGGAGTGTTATCCGAGCGACAGATTTATTATAGATTTCAGTTTCGCATACTGGTCCTCCTGGAGGGACTCGATAACCCAGACTGTTGTATCACATTCAATCGGTAACTGCGCGGGCATGATGCGGATGGTTTCTCATAGATACTAGCCAAGTATCTACGATGTTGCTGCTAAAAAAGGATCTAGTCTCTTGACAAACCTGTGTGAATGTAAATTTAACAGCTAACTTCCTCAGCACAAATAATCTCTATGCAACAACAGAATAGAGGCAATTGGCCGCTACACGCTATATCGCCGATATGTATGTACATTTAGTTAGACCAGTGTGCAATTTTAGATTCTGGGCCAGAACTCTTCACATTCAATGCGTGAAAGTAATCTTGAACAAGATTCAATCACCTCGATACATGGATTGCATCGCTTGGTTCAGGTGTATTGTAGCGTACAAGAAGCGATGGACCATTCCAATCTTCCACACGAACACGGTTCCAGACAGATTTATCATGATATAGACACGCTAAAACAAGGATACCATCACGAATAGCCAGCGAATGGAATAGTTACAAAATCTTTCTTATGAGGGACAGCTCAGTATGCTACGATATTCTTTGTCTCTGTGATTGATTGTCCCGGTCGACGGAGTTCGTACCTAATTTCAAGACTTTCAATGCAATATGGTACCATGTATTTTTAATCTTCGGTCAAAGTTTCTACATTCTGTAGTTGTCAGCTCAATATATGGGATTAGACGGATAGTCTTCTTCTTCCAACCATTTTCTCTCCGGGGATATCTCAGATACGATTGGCGTTTCAATCGTGAAACTCGGGGACATTGTAACATAGCTCACGGGTATGTGCATGGTTGGGTCGAACCTTGCTATCCCTTGGGGTGGGACGGGGTGAGGGTAAAGAGAGCACATCAGTCATTCCCGCGGCAGGGTCATAATTTAACCCGAAAATCATATATCATATCTAAATTTGAGGAGTTGCAGCCCTGTGAACATCATTTACCATAGTAAATCCGGATTGTTCTCCACTCCCATGACTTACATGTCCCCGCTATATAAACTAAGCATTGCCCCCGCCTCGTAACTATATTTAGCCCGGAAGCTAATCTCCAAAACCAAAAATACCCATTGAACGCAATATCTCTATTCTGGGATTTGGCGTTAGGTCCCCATGCATGGCAACCCTTTTGTAGGGTTAATGTCAGATGACCACGAGCGCGCTAACCCGCCCCTGATACATTCACTTTCAATTCAATAAACACATTCTAAATAAAATATAGCTACTTCCCCAAAAACATTCATTCACACTGAGTACATTTTAACTGATGTACCTCCTATTTTCAGGAAAAATAAAGGAATACTTACATTCATACTCAGTCGCTCAGTTCATCAGTTTCACCACTGTCTTGTCGAAAACAATATTATATCTTTCTATTTCTTATTTCAGGGGTCCATCATCATCTAGAATTGTAATTAGTTTATTGGTCATGGTTGCTCTAGTCATCGGTACCACGATATTGGCAATGATAGATTCCAGGGGATGTAGGTACTAAATAATCTAATGAAGTCTTTGATATTGGAGTTTGCAAGCTAACGTCGCAAGACGTTTATACTGTCCTAAAAATTCCATGAAATGGGCCAGAAAATAGAGCCTGCAATTTGACCTATGTAGCATGTATGTATGATAGGCGTAGGAAAATCTCAAAAAGTGTGTGTGTGTGTTTGTGCGGTTACGAAAGGTGTATAGTGGGGACATTTATATGAATAAACACCCTCATACAGGGGACACACCTTCAACCGGGACGCCCCCGGTTTGACGAAGACTGGGGAACTGTTTCGCTGCCCGTTTTATGATCTTGTATACAACACTATAGTGAAAAAATAAGTAAGGTACATGTCCCCATTTTGACTGAAGAAAACACAAAAGAGTGTGTTTGAAATTGAAAACGGATATTTGTCTGGGTGTCCCCACTTTGCCGGAATGTTTTCGTGTATCCCCACTTGTAGTGTGGAATACGGGTTTGGTTATTCCAAGTGCTGTGCAAATGTGAATTGGTATGAACGGATCATGGAAATCCTGAGGATGCCCTTTCTTAAATAGCCAACAAATAAAGAAGTACCTACTTGTATGGTTGTCTGTAAATGTTCCCACTATGCACCTTTCGTAAATATGGTGGGCGTGTGTGTGTCAAAGTCACTGTGGCTCAAAAATAAGGACATCCTTGAAAGTCGCATTTTTTGTGAGTGGACCATGTGTCGCCTAGCAAAATTGAGGTCAAAGGTCAAGGAGAAATTAGGAATTCATCAAAAACCTGTATTTGGTGAGTGGTCACTCGGACTCCCAAATCATGCAATTATTGAAAACATTCTGCTATAATTCAGGTTCAAGGATGTGGATTGCCATCAAAGAGAAACATATTGAGGTTGAAAGGTCAAGGTCACTGTGGACCAATAA
The DNA here is from genome assembly GCA_036873755.1 of Hanleya hanleyi. Taxonomy (NCBI): domain Eukaryota; kingdom Metazoa; phylum Mollusca; class Polyplacophora; order Lepidopleurida; family Hanleyidae; genus Hanleya; species Hanleya hanleyi. The sequence goes on from JAVTVY010020679.1 coordinate 53,158, forward strand.
TCAGAAAATCACCGAAAATCTGCAAATCTGCAAATCGATGCAATAGGGGAGCGTTGTATCGGTAACAAGATTGGGGTCAAAAGTGTAAGGTCAAGGTCACTGACCATGAACAATTCATCAAAACAAGAAAAACATGAAAGACTTGTAGATTTATTTCTACTGCCATTTAACCGCGTGTTCATATCGCCCAACTTGACGTGAAACCTGATGACGTTTTCTTCTATCCCATGATGCAATGTTCATTCATGACAATTAAATGGCAGGTAGAAATCATAAAACAATTGGACTACCCTGCTACCTCGCTCATGTAACATGACATGAATTTAATTGCCAACGCGAGATCCCTGGGCTGGCAGTCAGCATTGTAAGCCTTTAATTGTGTGTCTGGTTACGTACAGGACTTCACGCATTGTTGCCCCCTGCACTGTGAGTTGAACATATCGTGTTATATAAGCGATGTTAGATTACAGGATAATTGACACCTGTCATGTAGATGAATGCATACATACTTCATCACTTGATTGTAACAACGTTTAGGTCTATTTGATAAGTTGTACAAACATGCAACATAATCATGTTCCGTTTACATTACAAACACACAATATCGTTTTTATTTCAGGGCCTGGAGTATTTTTCGGAGTTACCATGTCAACAGTTGTTTTACTAAACAGTAAGTTACTTCAATTCTTATTTCGAAATGCTGTATTCAATCTTCAAATGTAGAGTGGCGATGGCCATAAACTGGCCTTGATTTGCGCTCCCTGCTCTAAATGTGCATTTTCGCTCAGCATGGCCAAATGCATGTAGCTGTTTTGCGATGTGAATTTCGAATATTAGAATGAGAGCTAAGAAAAAGCACCCAGTTATGAACACTAATGCGCATTCATTTCAAACCTCGAATTTGCTGTGCATATTGCTCCTGTTCAGGGGAAGACACTTATCGTTGTTTCACCTCCGGCCGAAACTGAGGACTTGTTACTTTTTCCACAATTTCATTAATGTGCAGGTTTTCCATTTGAAAATGCTTTCAGTCGGATAACTTTTGAATGCTCTTCTTAATCAACCTTAAATGTGTTGTGTATACTGCTCCTGTCCAGGAGAAGTTTCCTATTGATTTTCAGCACCGACTGAAACTGGGAACTTGTTTTCCCCACAATTCCTCTTGCAAATTTCCCTTTCAACCTATGAAATGTAGCTGTCATTGTGGAGGGTCAAAATAGTGACTGGCCACTGGCTCAATTTATGGCCTCTATACTGATTTGCATATTTCCATTTGCATCTACAGCGCATTGGTTCACAGTCATGGTTTATTAACACTCATTCACTCATGTCTGTACTATGGCCATATAAGGAACTTAATAGATCATTGGTCCGTGTATACCTTTCTCCCATATAATGTAATTTCAAAGAGACAGGTCCATTACAGGTTTTAAAATCAGATATGTTATGTTATTGGAGAAAGGCCCCTGAGCACTAACAACGCCTATATGAATAATATATTTGGGTTACCTGCTATATTACCGATGAAGTACACCAACGCTGTAGTTGCTGGAACGGTAAGTCGTGCATTTTATTCGTTCTGCAATACTACAAACCTCGGCAATATCATAAACGTCATAGTTTATAAATTCGTTATATTATACTACGGTCCTCCATAAGATCATAAACAATCTAATAGTGATCAACACAACACATTAAAACCTGTATATACATTACGTTTATGTAACAAACCGATTTTCTCTCAAATAACCCGAAATCAAATCGTCTTTCATCTGATCAAAATGGTCTCCTAAAGTAGTTGCTCAATAAATAGAATCTATTGCAATCTTAAAATCTATACTGTCGATCAAAATATATTTCACTGTGAGTTATCATGACACGGGATACACATCGGGGCTTGTTGATTCTATAATAAATGTTCGTGAGTCAATTGTGAATGACCGATTCTACAACGCCTGAGTATAGCGTGATCGAAACGTTTCTGACTGTTGAGAGGAGTACAACCTATAGTTATCTTAAACTCATGAAGCTTTTTGTCAGCCTCGGGTTTATACTTGGTGTAAGAACGCACAAGACAAAGCCTACAATAGCCTGTCTGAGCTCAACAATGCGTCTAGACGTGACCCTTTTCAGCTGCACAAAAGCCTCAACAAAAGCCTCAACAGTGCATTCTTACACCACGTATCGACCCAGCCTCAGTATCTCATAAAGATTGAAATAGTTCTCTCGTATATGAACAGATACAACCTCTGGAATCGCTATACGGAACTCCATGATGGTTAACCTTGCCATCTAGTACTGCCCTGGCCTTTGCATCGGCATTAGTATTCCCTATGACGCCAACATAACTAGGTCAACAATACTAACCCTATCTGGCCTAGGCGATTTGGAATCTGTCAAGGCCTTCCCCCTCCCCCCAACAAACGCTTGAGCTAGGGGGCTGAACCTTACCAAACTATAGATTATCTTAAGCTCTACGCTCTACTCTACCAGCTTAAGTCGCTCTACTAAAAAATGTATTAAAAAAATCCAAGATGACAGTGACGTCATTTAAAAAAAGGTATTTTTGGACGCAAAAACTGCATGATAAATTGGTAAATAAATAATCTGATGTGAAATAAAATAGCTTTGCCCATTTTTTCTCGAGAAAAACATGAATATTGAAGAAAAATGGCGAAAACATCACTTTTCTGGTGCCCACATGGTCGCCATTTTGAATTTACCCATGTTCCTCTGCATTGGAGTTATACAGACAGGTTCAAAATGACCGCAATATAGTAAACTAAAATTCATGGACTGTCAGCTCTCAAGTTGTTCTCGTTCCGAAGACAAGGTAGAAAGTTAAGTAGGTACGGGGGCATGATGCCCCCTCGCTCAGGCCTGGTAGGGATAAACTTCTGCTCAAATCTATGGCTATATAACGTTAGAATATTCAAGATGGATGGATGAGTTGTATATCTATTCTTGATCGCTTGGAGGCATGACAGACAGTCTGAGATTACGACATACTTTTTAAATTGTGCTTGGGCTTCAGCAGTAAAAATATAACTTTTCGATATGATTTCTTTTGGAACGAAAAATAGTAACACACACCACTCTGTCACCATCAATGTATATAGCTAGATGCAACTGATACGTTCCTCTCCTTAGGTCAAACTGTTGTTGATACACTAATCGGTTTGTGTCAGCCTTTTTAAAATTCGTAAGTGTGATATGTACTTGTAATATCTCCCAAGCGGTGGAATAAAAGTGGGTTTCTTTGAATATAAATCTGCATGCTGAGACTTAAAAACACAGTTATATCCGGTATTTAAACAATATGACCGCAACTTCGTTACATATTGCAGTGACAGCTTCACTCTTCGGAGATTCAACGGAAGTTCATCTACGTTAACACATAAACTTCTTTCTATGATGTTCTGAACGTTCTAAGACAGAGCCTTAATCCCTGGTGTAGAATTGGATATAACAGGGCTAAGTTGTACTTGCAAGCATCGTTGTAAATAGTAGAGCCACATTCAAGTTTAGAACGAACAAGTGGTCGATATAGATGAAGTGCTTTATCCTTTCCTCCCCATTTATAGCTGGCAGCCACATTCAACAAACCAAGAGCTTCTGTGCATTTAGCTTAGAGATTTTATATGGGATAAACACGTTAATCGGGGATCAAACAAGATTCCAAGAAATTTAACTACTTTTAGTACCTTGATCTCAATTCCATTTAAGAAAAGTTCTGTAAGGTTTAAACTTTCCGCATAAGTGTGTACAGCTTGTCTTAACATTGAAGAACTTTTTCTAAACTCCAAGTCTGGATCTTATTTGGACAAGGTTGCAACGTTCTCTCAATGTTATACATACTGTTGCCACAACAGGATATGTTGAAATCATCTAAAATAGTGACCCGTTAACGGATTTATTAAAAACTCAAAATTCAAAACGGCTAAGCTGTTGAGCTTGATATTACACGGGGTGGTGGACAAACTGTTGCTCTGTTGAACACTCTGTTCTTGATCGAATTAAAGACATGGTTGTACCTACGCGAATTTGGATCTGCCTATCGTTTAAAAACTTGGATATAAAAATGGGTAAACGACATCTCAATCCCTTAGTATGAAGATCTTTCAAAATCTCATATTTCCATGTAGTATCATAAGCTTTTTTAAATTAAAAACGATAGAAACTACATGCCCATTCTTGGCGAAATAATTCTTGACACAAGACTCTAATCTAACTAAATGATCAATGGTACTTGTATTTTTACGGAAGCTACATGTAGCTTGGATATCTGTGAGATTCTTTTCGGTTTATAGGTACCAGAAAGGTTTTAGAAACACAACTAGTCAATGCAATCAGACGATAGTAACCTGGGTCTGTATGATCACGGCCAGGTTTTGGATCGGTTATAACAATACAATTATGCCATGACGGTGCCATTGTGCAATAAATACCACCCTTGCAAGCGAGGTAACCTTGTTCAGAAGAACAGCCAACAGCCACGGATCGAACGGCGTCTGATAATGATTTTCTTGCAAGCGATACAGCTAATGTTTCAACCGATTTATCGCCTTCATGGAATTTCGATACCGAAGACGCATATACATCTTGAAGCTAACAGGGTATAATATTGATTTTCCTTTCAGAAATTTTACCGCCACTATCAAGCAATAATATCACTTAAACATTCGGCAAATGCTGGTGGTGTTATCAAGGAGAGACGGAAACGACCACTGTTAAATATATTTAAACAGGTGAGTATTTGGTAACGACCACTATTACATATTTTTAAATAGGCGAGTATTGTAAATTTAGCCTCGTATCAATTTCCATAATGTTATAGCGATCATATTATGGATATTATCATCTCAAAGTGAATTAGACGATAAATGTGTTTTATTTTGGTATTTGCGGACCTTAATACTGATTTTACTCTCGAAATTAATCGACGGTAATCTGATATTTGCAAGAGGAAAACCAGCAGTAACGTTCGCAAATACCAAAATACAAAATGATTATTCCCGTTTCAACTCCATTTCTTCCTTTCCAGCGCGTTATTAGACAACATTACTTTGGAAATTTGATGCAATGGATATTTTATCACATAAAATATTCTAGATCGCTCAGGTCTAGTACTCGAGGCTGCCTTAGTGCCTAGGTGTTCGCCAGATGTTCAGGAAACAAACGACCAAAAAAGCGATCTCGTAGCAATTTGAAACAATTTTGGTCGTTAAGGCGTATGTTACTGTCGCGAATATTTTTGGTTGACCGATCGAATGTACGCATTGAATGGGATGGTATTAGAAAACCTGTTTGATCCTTCACTGGCAGTATATTCTCATTAACGCAATTCTAATCATATCCCGTTAACCGAGGTTCAATATGAGCAAATCAGATATGGATAAAGGCTTCAATAACCTCCGTCTTCGATATTATGAGCGTCAAGTGTTCACACAACTCTCTGTGCCCTGAGTGTGTGATAGCTTCTCATTTTATATGAACAGTCATCCGACTGAGTTACAGCATACTATAGAAAACAATTGAAAATTCACTTTGATGGAAGAATAGTGGCTGGAGATACGGATTTGACGTGGTCTTACCGGCATCATCCGAAACTGCTTACCTCTCTACACATTGTCCCGTCAACAAATGGTGTACACATATCGGTGTTTTTTCATGCTGGTGACTATATCTTCACCATAATGGTACTATAGCCGTACATCCACCGATAATGGTGCTATAGGTATACCGGAGTCAAACAGTGCCATTACGTTAAAGACGTATGGCACTGCATGTGTATACAATATTTTCACAGAAGTGTGTAACTTTATTCAATTTCATGACTTCTGGATTCTGCAGCTAAATCGTGTCTTGTGAATATCGTCTTTCGGTTATGGACGCGAAAATTATTCATAGACGACGTCTGAATTTCGAATGCCGAATCTGGCGCCGAAAATCGGCGAGATCCAAATAATACAGCACCAGAATCTGTCCTGGCAAAGCTGAAGCGACACCCTTTTTCTTAGAGTGTATTTCCTTTCTAATTCTCTTATCGCTGTATTATTTAACAGATTTGGGGTCTGACATTCTCAGTCTGGTTTATATTCTTCTCGACGGTGACCATTTTTCCGGCGATGCAGGGGAATACCGGAAAAATCGATCGAAACTTCCCAATACCAGGTAACTACTTTGGAGGAAAAACCAATTTCCAAGACTTCGCACATCCGAAAGTTCGGACTGGGCATATCGATCAAAGGCTGAGGTAGATTAGACCTACAGGGATTTCTACGTAAGAAGCTGTGAGTGTGTTTACAATAAGCCAGACAGATGCTTTTGAAGGAGAGATGCTACAGTAATTTTGGAAAGCCAGACGTTTGTCTAGGGGATGTTTTCATACAAAGACCCTAATCTTGTTGTAAGCTCAGGTCTAGCTTGATAAACTATGGAACTATTATCGACCAGACATACCATATATGTATATATATCTACCCTATAACCCCGTAACCTAGAGATTATCCATCAATGCCCGAAGATTATCTTTACTTTTGAATAAAGATGTGTTTCGCTTTGCAGCAAATAATCATGGTTATAATGACTACGATTTTGTGGGTTGATCGCGCTGGCTCATGGTAGTCTTGTGGGACATAGGATAGACAAGATTGATCGAGAGTATAACTTCTAACCAACATATACTTGCACGAAGGAAATAGGAATTCTTGTCTGCGATACAACATAGATGGGTAAAACACATGCACAAATCTCTATCTGACCCGTCAGAATTGTCTGTAAAATCAGAGCCCGTTTAATCTGCGAAATAATCAGAAGGAATGGGAGACGTAGTGATAGGTAAATCGAGTACACCTATTTCCCTAACTGATTGAAAACAGACTCAGAAATGGGTTCTCTAACTGGATCTTAGTGACCAGCGACAAGACAGGGGGGGAGCGGATTTTTAAGATCTAGCTTTAATCAGACTGACTTGATCCGATCTCCTTCCTATCTCAAGGCCGTTCGGTGGCCTTCTACCACCAAAATAACTCTCGACATTTTTTTTATGGAACAGGCGTCTTCTTACGAAACCAACTCACCGGGTTATATGACCTAGTCCTGGGAAACTGAAGAGTTTCAAAATAAGCAAACTTAGTACTGCATAGCTGCAGCGAAATATATACCCGATCCATAACCATTATGAGATGCTATGAATAATTATCTAAGATTGAAAGCTACTTTATATTTATAAATAAATAATCGAACTAAGTTGAGTAGGAAGGAGCTTCATGACTTTGACGTCTATCGAGAGTGATATATACAACACCACGTGGGGACATTTCGCGCTGTGAATTGGTTGTCAGCTTGACCTGACTCTTCGATCTGAAATTCGAATGAATGTCATCGGTACTCTCCGTCTTACTATGTTTACGTGGCTCGGAAATTACCCGAAGCTCTGACTCGATATCCTTAGGAAGAGGGTGAGATCAACTTTTGCTTGTAAGAATAGTCGTCAGCCCCTCAGAGAGCTGCTCGTAAGAGGCGACTAACTGGGGCACCCGTAGGGTTCCCAAGTGTGAAAATGAATACGACACCCACCCGTGGGGTGGCGGGTGTTAAAAGGAATAGGACCCTACACGTGGGGTTGCAAGGACCAATAAACCAATAAAGGATAAATAAAAGGTTTACGTTTGTTGATTGCGGTTAACCCCATCTGGCCCGGGGCGGGGAGGGGGGCATTATACCAAATTGACGAAAGTATTATCCCAAACATAGCTTTGAAACTTTTAGTGGTCCACTGGCGATAAGCAGATGGGCCACCATCTTGCGAATGTGCTCAGGGAGCTCGAAGAATACAACGAGTAAATACATGGAAGTCGCGATATGTCACTGAAGAGACAATCCTTTCTATACATCGTCATCAGCAGACGGTTCATCAGCAGACCTCATTTTGGTAATTTCTGTAGTTATCAAGCCTTACCCTAACCGAAGCCTACTGTAGAAAGGTTTTGGTTTGTGAGTGGACATCCTTAAAATATCCCAACGATTTATTCAATCGTGGCTGATTAATTCTCAGCAATGAATAATTGCATTTTCTCTTGCTGCCTGGAAGGGTCGCAAACTAAGCCAGAGAAATTGCCAATAAACAAATGTTAGTACAATTTATTTACATAGCTTACAGTCCAACAGCGGACGTTGTGAGTCATGCGAGATCCTTATTTCATTTTTCAGATGTGTTTTGGTCGCCGATATTCTGCTTTCTTTCCTTTGCCGCCTTCGCCACCCTTGGTAATATTTTAACACAGTGTATACGACGGGTAAGTCTTATCGCGATTTATTATCGTTTTTGCAATTACATAGCTGAATCGGTTAATTACTATTCCTAAGTGAGTGTTGTTTTAATAACACGGTATGCATTCCTGAGACCTGTATGCACCTTTGTCGTCGCAATAATTCATAAACGGACTGCGTATTATTTCTGAAACACTTTTAGGATACCTAAACATGCATGCTAAACGCCTAATAAGCTAAACAAGAAATGGTGATTTAGATTTGGAGATCAACCAACAGATAATAATCTTCTTGGGATATGTTGGGAAGACAATCCACCGGGATAGGCAGAAATATAAATGGGAGGAATTCTATGAAATAGTTTCGGGATTCCTGGCACAAATAGCTTCACTGGAAGTTGCCCTTATCCACTGTTGGCGATAACGATAATTAATGTTCCAGTATTTTGAAGTTACAATCAATTATCAAAGATAATCAGGGTGTTTTGGACACGAACACCAAAAAGCAATAACCATTTAGGGAGCATTAGGTTAGAGTATTAGTTTTATCCTTGGCGGCGAGTTCCACTGGATAGAGAGCAACCATGGCATTAATTCATATCCCCAGTCTACGCCTTTCATTCCCTTCAACATAAAAGAGCGACGACGCCTTTTCACTTCTTTCTCAGTAAATCAAATCTCGTCGCTTGAACTTGATGCTCGGAAAAACAGTCCGTCCTAAATTAGTTGGGCTCTTTCCAGGTCCGCGCACCATCGGGGCGGAAGGACAATTACGGCTGAGATTCCCCATCAAACCGACAAACGAGCATTCAACGGAAATCAATATTTGGGGGCCAGCGATGAAAAGTTTTCTTTTTTCCCAAGGTCATCTCGTATATCTCTGCCCAAGTCCACTAGTCTGTTGAAAAGATCTTCTCTCTCATAATATCGCCAAGGGAGAATCTATCTTACAGACATCGATCGATTATGATCTATAGACTGATGGAATGGCAAGGGTTTCAGAATCTAGAGTGCTTTATTCAGAATTCTGTCAAGGGTTATTTTCCCTGTATTACTTGATATTTCAGATTCGTTTCTGACACTGAAACACCGTTTGTATTTTAGTATTATCTGGTAGATATTTTGAGCGAACACATATAATTATTAACCACTATCATTATTATTATTATTCGATAACCACAATCAGTCACATTTTCGTTTGCATAATTGAACATTTTATACAGCAATTACAAGTTCTACCAGAATCGGAGAATACATTTATGGTTCCAGTGTCCCTGATTCAAACATTTGAAGCTATTCGGTTAGTGAAAGAAAAATCAGGAAAAGCTGCCAGACAAGATGTAGGATATACCCACTTAAGAATGGATTACTTGGTGGACACTGCAGGTGATCCGCGCAAGTTTTTCATACCATAGTGATTTAACTTCTAAAATCTTTTTCACAAATAATATTAAAGATTTGGTAAGATTTGGACTGGGTTATAAGTCGCTTCAGCTTGATTGAAAGAACTACCGATAATAAAGAAAACCGATTTTGCTAAATTTTTCCAAACCACTCCTCTTTTTTTCTTTCAAATAATTCAGCTGAAGTAACCAGAAATGCAAAATGGTAACTGAATTCAGATTTCCTAAAAAAAAACCCCAGAAAATATATACATGTAACCGGTTTTGATGAATTTTTATTGCAATTTAACGAATGAAAAAAAAACTGAATGTGAAATCTTAAGGATAGGCAGTAAATATATAATTGCTCAGCATATATGATTTAATTTTAATCTTCCAGCTATTATAAACCATCTTACTATGAATAATAATTCTATTCTTAGGAATTAACATGCATAACATTTCTGAATTTGGTGCTAATGCTGTATATGGAATATGGAAAATGTCTTTGGATCATGGACGCGGATATTCTTAATAGACGACGGCTGAACCCGTAATGGTTCTCCGATTTTGACGAAGATTTTTAATAAAACCGTTCGCCATATCCGATATTGTCTTAAACATATTGTATAAGTCGATAGGACCATATATAAACAATTACAGGTCGGATGGCGACAGACAGAATTACAACACATATAAGGGAAGTGGGAAGAGGTGCCGACATACTGACTGCGTCACATGACTTCACAGAATAGTCTTCTGGTAACCTATTCTAAAGCACATACCAAGAATCTAACGATTCGTGATATGTGTTGTATCTCAAGTACGCTTTTATTGTACCTGTTCCGGCATAAGCGGTATTAGATACAAATCTAGACAGCTATGATGGAAATGCTCTGACAACTCGTATACTGGTAATTGGTAAGCTGTTTCGCTGTGACAACTCGTACATTGGAGATTGGTGAGCTGTATCGTCGTCAGATGTAAATCACGGCAAATAACACAAAAGACTAGTCTGTAATGCCCGATGTCGACCCAGTTTATTTTTGCTCCCTGTACAACTCACTACCCTGACGGAAGTTTACCTTACCAGTCTTGGATTCCCGATCATTCTCTACCAGCATATGACAGGTGAGATCGATCAGTCGGTACACCGGAGGGATTTATTTTGAATGTAAATCTGATTAGAGCGCGGCCAGACAAAAAGTAATTACTGGACCCGGGTGGAACTAGCTAAAAGTAGATCTGGTCTAGTGGTGGCGTGATAATAGAAAGGGTCATCCACGAAGAGTATGTCACTTTAGATGTGGGCAGTGTGATCATCCATTTCAAGATGTCCACAAGAACAGACGCAATAGAAGCGTGGCTGGAGAGAGATAGAGAATTAAGGTTTAACGTCATGTTCAGCAATATTTCAGCTATATAGCGACAATGAAACAAAATTCTAAGTATTTCAACAAAAACAAGTCAAAACCCCAGCAATGCAGAAGTAATCAAAACAACCAAAAACATGTACATACATTATGCAACAGACAGATTTCTCTCAAATAACCTAAAATACAGTCTTATTTTACCCGACTGAGAAGATCTTCTAAAGTAGCTGCTTGATAAAAAGAATCTCTTACAATCTTAAAATCACGGTGAGATCATCGTGGCTTGGAATACAGCTTGGGGCTGCTTCCTTTTTTCGTAAATGTTTGTGAGTTAATCGGGTATGGCCGATTCTGTATGGCCTGGTCATGGCTTGATCGAAACGTTACTGGCTACTCAGATGAATATATCCTACATTTTTTTTAACTCACAAAGTCTATTATATACAGCATCCCATAAAGATTGAAACAGCTTTCTAAGCACAGATAGATGGTCTGCAATCGCTATATGGGATTCCAACAGAATCAACCTCATTATCTAGGGCTACCTTAGTCATTCCATCAGCCTCAGTATTACCTTTATTGCCAACATGGCTAGGCAACCAACAAAACACAAAATCAATCTGCTGATGAAATCTGCGGTGATATAATTGTACAATGTTCAAAATGATGGAGTTAGTTGAAGTTCCATTCTCAATCGATTGAAGACATGCCAGCAAATCTGAGAATATGACATATTTTTCTTCAATAGTAGACCCAATACCTCCTAAAGCTAACAGTAGGGATTAGGTGTTAGTTTCGAATGTGTTAGACCGAAGTATTGTGTGTACACGAGATTGCCTTTTTATATTTCGTCATTGTAATATCTATCTCTTCGGTCGCTCTCTCTTTGTATTTTTCTAATAAAAATTCTGCCAGAAAATAACGATTTACTCCTCTCCTGGATTGAGACATGTTTCTCGTCGGTGAGTATTCGGCATTATATCTATCGACATATCGGGTGATCTTACATCATCACCAACTGATGGTCCTATCTGTTTGAAGTATTTTTCATTTTTAGTCAAGCTATAACACTCCTTAAACAGAGATTGAGAGAGCATTGTGTATTGCACCATACGAGGTTTATGATTTAGAGGATCAGAAGAGAATGGCAGGACGGTGCGTCAGCAGTAATTTATTTCCTTCCTCTATACGTTACTCATACGACAACTTCTCATGTCCGTTGAATTATTCCTTACAAGCAATATGAGATTTGCAAGCAAGCCTGTGAGATTGGTCGATCAACAAAATGAAGTATTTACTTCTGAAAGTGCGTTTTTGATTACAGCGGAGCCAGACAAAATAGGAAATTAACTGAGCAAGATTTGATCTAGCTCGAAATGGATATGACCTATATCGCTGTCGACTTGCACCGTGAATATATCACACCATGAAAACTGAACTGCACAAAGGAAGTACTGTCCAGACTCAATTGTCTAACATTTGATAGTTGTTCAGCGCCCAGAATGAGACGGATCTCTTGCTCAACCGCACATACCATGTCTGGAATTTCTGGCGATCATTCGTACTATCGGTAGGGCCCGTTCTGCTCACTATATTCACTGGAGCACGACGTTTCGGCGTTCGAATGAGACATATAAGAACGTGAATGAAGAGTCTCTCGAAATGCTGCAGTTTGACTCCCCAACAGCTAGAATCTGGCTTCCCGAATTTCAGTTCTAAGAGAGGTAACTGCGTTTTGAATAATTACTTTGTTGAAAATTTCAAGCAGAGCCAGTGTCGACCCTCTTGTTTTCGGAAGGGAGATTTACACGCATGCGCAAAAATCGATCCTGAAGTCTGTGGACTTTCCTAGTTGAACACGGTCTAGATGAATAACGGTTATCCACGGTATATAGGATCTAGTACACATATTAAGCATGCCGTTAAAATATAACTGTTTCAATGGTAAACAGACCTCTGGACGTTAAAATATTCTGAGACGCTCATGGTTCAGCTTTCTCCAATATGTAATGTTGAACCATAATCAAACTTAGAGCATATCTTGTCCCAAAGTCGACTTTCGAATGCGGTATATTGTGTGGAAATGTTTACACCTGTGGACGATCATATTGTAACGGTTACCCGTTTGTGTAGAGAACAGGTTGGATCAGGACCGTGTACTGCGCTGGAATGTGGAAAGGACGACCTTGACCCGTGTCGTCAACATCGAGCAAGGAGGATCTCGGAAATGCATTCCCCTGTATTTCTCGCTTACCAGAGCGAGTTGGAGGCTGATATTTAACGATTACGTTAGTTATGAATTATGGGTTGTTCTTCCATAGCCAGATTTATTCCGCGAGGTCCATATAAACGGTTCGGAGAAGTGTGGTGTAAGTGACAATAAAGAGGGCGCTGGCATCGTCGACTTATGCTAATTTTATCTGCAGGAGAACGGTTCTGTTTCTACCTTTATTCACGGAAGAGCGGTAGCCCTATATAAGCTCGGACGAACGGAGAGAGGGGGAGAGACGAGAAATTTTGTGCTAGAGGAAGCACGTCTCCAGGTCAGCCTGTAACTTATTGACTTTTGGCATAATTTACGGTTGGGCCGTAATGCAGTTGTTTCTGGCCTGGGAATCTAAAAGCTTGTACAATTCTGTAGTTAGTATTACCTGTAAAAACACGCCAATCCAATGAGAATTTGCCGGCTCGCATTTTCAGTGTGGAAACGTGTTTGTGGGTATACTATAGTTTAGGGAACACGTTACCGGCGTGTTATATGTACATGTAGTTGGGGAATTCTATAACACTGTAACGAGACATGCGTTTGCCTGTAGCACATTTAGGCAACTTGCATGTTCTAACTTCAGTATAAAATAGGGCTTTAGTGTCTATACCAGTAGGTTGATAATTTCGACAATATTGCTGTGCTATCTCGCTGCACTGAGACTTAAGCCACAATATTTGTTGATCTTCTTGACCGTGTAGCGGTGTATGACTATAGTCAGGAGATTTCCTCCCTCCCCAGAAGTATACAACTGCACTAAATACAGGGATATATCAACCAAGTTCCCCCCTGCCATAATCCTACAACGTACCGTGGAGCCTGTTTATTCGTCGCCGATAGTCGGGCAACGCTTTACGGGACGAAAGCGGTCGCAGTATTACAGCCGGCGGGCCGAGGCGAGACACAGGCGGCGTGCTATTTTCGTCGGGAAACATCGATAAACTGGGCCGGGCGCTTGGGAGCAGTGAGGGCCGCAAACAGTTACACAGACGGCGTATAGCTGGCCATGGACAAGTTACAGATTCAACTGGAATGACATGTGTCTTTATCACACATACGAGCAGATAAAGACGCACAGATCATAAACAGTACAGTACCAGTCCAGCCAGACCGATCACCATTCTACCGTCGAGAAAGATACAGCACACAGCACACAAGAAAGATACAGCACACAGATCACACAAACAGATACAGCTTACAGATTCAACTGGAAAGAGACGTGTATTTATCACACGTTCAATGCAGACATCTACAGAACACAGATCTTTCAAGAGGGAAACGTGTATTTGTCACACGTAAATAAAGAAACACAGACCACGGGTCCCACGGGGAGAACATGCGTATTTATCACGCATAACGGCACGGTGCAGGTGGGCTCACTTTTACCGATGTAAAAGCGGTAACAAGATATACAGATTCCTGTAGGACACGTGTATTTATCACACGTTACAGAGGGCGAGCTTCCTTTTACCGATGTAAAAGTGGTAACAAAGTTTACAGACTGTATGGTCAAGCCCAGGGCACCGATTACAACGGCAGTTTACAGACCGTACGATGTTACATCGGTACCAGATGAAATAGTAATAGCACATGATATACCCGAGTAATTGTCCTGACGGTCCATGAGAGTTGAGTGGTGCGTGATACTTACCTGAGAGATCGTTGTGTAGTCACAGGCGTGTCTATAGACGGGTCGCAGCAGCCGTAAGGGTTGAGACGCCGGGCTATACTTACCTGTGCAGGAAGCAGACTGGTGAGCTGACAAGTTACGGTCAAGCTCCGACGACTGGGTGGTGAAGTACACGCCGAGTTGCCACGTCTCTGGAGAGAGCGTTATATCCTTAACGTTCCAACGACTGGGTGCTATATCTGGAGAGGGCGTCACTGCCGTGACGTTCCAACGCCTGAGGGTATCTGTATATTGGAGAGAACGTTACCGCCGTGACGTTCCAACGGGCCTTGACGTTTCAACGACGGGGTGCCATTCCTGGAGAGAGCGTTATATCCTTAACGTTCCAACGACTGGGTGCCATTTCTGGAGAGAGCGTTATATCCTTAACGTTCCAACGACGGAAGAGAAGGGCCAGCAGCCAGGCCGCCCTTATCCCCAGAAGAGAAGGGCCAGCAGCCAGGCCGCCCTTATCGCGCATTAAAGCACTATATTAACTATAAAGTTATATGCATACTCTCATATATATATTATTGCCATATAACATCAAGCTTAACCTGCACACATCATCTTCTATTATCCACATATACACCAGGGATACGTTAACTCTATATGCACACACTCTCTCAGGGGCACGTATCCGTGAACCTCACGTGCACACACCCAGTGTATGTATCCGTGAACCTTATATGCACACCCCAAGTGTACGTATCCGTTAACTTGTGTGCACACATCCTCTTGCATCACGTGTATATATCCATCAAGTTTATTTGCAAACACTCTCCTAGTGTCTGTACATATGTGTAAATATCTTAACGTTACATCTTCTTAGACATTCTGTCTAAGCCACGCGGTTCTACGCTATTATTTGTAACCGCGTATACTATTTGTGCAGAATATACCATAATAGACCTTTACATGAGCGTCAGTCATCCTTGTAGGGTTGTGATCATCTCTTCGAGCCCCGGATCTCTACTAGTGAAGGGGTTAACGACGGTGATGGCCAGAATGCCAGTGGGCAATCCCGGTTATTGATTCGTTTTCTTCTAAACACTACGACTGGTCCTGCTCGTACACGTTACACGGAGAAAACTGGTGGCAGCGGTGGGATCTGGCCTGATCTACAACAGAAGAGAACAACCGACTACTAGAGATGACAACGACATGCCGACAACGCCATTAACCATGAGTTCCCCGGCGACAACACCGAGACGTCCGGGCATGGCGGGTCTACGGGCTATCCTACAGGGGAGAGGGCTATCGAGGATACCTGTTCCAGCCACTTTGAGGCCGGTAGAAGCACCATCCGAGCTGTCAACGCCCGCCATCGTCGAGACTGAGACTTCGTCGACTATCCGAGTGCTACTAGAGGGCCTCAAAAGCTTACAGGCAGAGATGCAGACGATGCGGGCGACCTTCCATCAGACGACGATGGGAGCCCCAGCGCACACGTCCACGCCCAGGGCCGAAGAGGGTACTACCAGAACCCCCATCGAC
This sequence comes from Hanleya hanleyi, assembly GCA_036873755.1. Lineage (NCBI taxonomy): Eukaryota > Metazoa > Mollusca > Polyplacophora > Lepidopleurida > Hanleyidae > Hanleya > Hanleya hanleyi. The sequence goes on from JAVTVY010020679.1 coordinate 69,618, forward strand.
CAGCCTGTACGGGAACAGACGATTTGCGACCGGGTCGCAGAAGGGCACCATTCAGCGGCTGATACCAGTGGGGGAGCCACAGTCACGACCATCCCTGTTTTCCGTAAGACGTTGGTTAAGGCTTCGACCTACGATGGAAGTACGCCCTGGAGAGATCACCTGGTACATTTTGAATATTGCGCAGCCTTAAACCAGTGGACGCTGGAAGAGAAGGGACAACACTTGGCCGTATCTCTGCGGAGGCCAGCACAACAGGTTCTCTCTAGTCTGAAGATGAAACCAGGGGAAGCAAACTTCATCTGCCTACGTGATGCCTTGGAGAGACGCTTCGCACCCCCTAACCAAACGGAGCTGTATAAGTCCAAGCTGAAGTCCAGGCGACGACTGAGGGGAGAAGGTCTACCCGAACTGGGCCAGGCTCTGGTGAGACTCAGCCAGATGGCCTACCCAGACGCCGGTGATGAGGTCCAAGACACCCTGGGCCGTGACCAATTCTTTGAGGCAATTGAAGAAGACTTACGGTTCAAAGTCTGGCAGTGCCGCCCGAAGTCCCTAGACGAGGCTGTACATGCAGCAGTGGAAGTAGAGGCCTTCCAAGACGCCCAGCGTCGACGTCCCGACCCCACGGCCAGAGCCGCTGCAGGAGAAGACATCCCGGCTGACGTTCGTGAGGATGATGAGGACGCGCAGGCCCGACTCCGAGCAGAGATTGCTGCCCTGATGGAGGAATTTAAGAGGCGCTTCCCGGGACGGGGACGCTCAAGTTCAAGGCGGGGGCAGAGGGCGGGACGACAACCACGACGGGGATGTTGGAGGTGCGGAGAAGACGGCCATTTCAGGGCGGCGTGCCCTAGGCGTTCACCCTCCCCGCCCCCGAGACGACCGCCCGGGTCCGGGAATCCACCAAAGGCCCAGGGACCCAAGCCTGCGCTTCATAACCAGGGAGAAGCGGGGATATACCTACCCGCGTCCATCGGACCGGTGAAAGTGATGTGTTGTGTGGACTCCGGAGCATCTATCTCCTTGATCAGCCGCCGGATATGGGAACAGCTTGACCCAGATGTTAAACCAGTCCTTCGAGACTCCCGGTACCAGTCCATCAAGGTAGCTGACGGTTCCCATATGCCTTTACTCGGAGAGGGAGACTTCAGGATATCGATCCAGGGGACGGTGTGGAAGCACACGTTGGTTGTGGGAGATCTGTCCATTGACGCCATCTTGGGGTACGACTTCCTGTATCGCCACGGTTGTATACTTGACGCAAGAGGCCATCGATTGAAGCTGGGAGGCAAGTACCTGCAATGCGAGGTCGTAGGAAGTTTCGATTGCTATCGTTTGGCCCTGGCTGAGACCATCACCATACCGCCTAGCACCCAGATGCTTGCCCCGGCCAGGGTGGAAGACGCACCGCCGGGGGAGATTGGACTAGTAGAGGGGGAGCTTGCATTACCGAGAAGACCGGCCTAGTCCTGGCGAGAACACTCTCTCGTGTTGCATCTGATGGTAGTGTGCCTATTCGCATGCTGAACGCCTCCGACGAGTCTACAGTCATCCATGCGGGTACCTTCTGTGGGAGTATGTCCACCCTAGGTGATGCCCCGGAAGAGCCTACGGAACCGAGGGCGCGGACGACGACCCTGCCGGCATATATGCGGCCGGCGTTGGAGAAGTCCAAGGATGGCCTGAATGCAGCCCAGCTGGGGGAAGTGGAACGAATGCTGAGTCAACACGCTGGTTTGTTCGCTGCCGATGATGATGACCTTGGACGTACCACCAGGGTGCAGCATCAGATAAAGACGGGGAGTGCACCCCCGATTCGTATTCCACCTAGAAGACCGCCCCTTCATGCTCGATGGGAGATCGACAAGCAGGTTGACGAGATGTTACGACGAGGTGTGGTCGAGCCCTCCGAGGGACCGTGGTCGGCCCCTGTCGTCCTGGTGAAGAAGAAGGACGGGAAATCTAGATTCTGCGTCGATTACCGGGCCCTGAATGACGTCACGGAGAAAGACGCATATCCTCTGCCGAGGATCGATGACAGCCTTGACGCACTGAACGGGGCACAGTGGTGGTCTACCCTCGACCTGATGTCCAGATACTGGCAGGTTGAATTGGCGCCGGAAGATCGCTGCAAGTCCGCGTTTTCCACCCGGAAAGGCCTGTACCAGTTCCGCGTTATGCCATTTGGGCTGTGCAACGCCCCAGGAACCTTTGAACGCCTGATGGAAGCAGTATTGGCCGGTCTGCACTACGAGACGTGCCTCATTTACCTCGACGATATCATCGTGTTCGGGAAGACGTTTACCGAGATGCTGGCCAACTTGGAGGTGGTGTTCCAGAGACTACAACTTCACGGGCTTAAGTTGAAACCCTCCAAGTGTGTCATTGGCGCCCGAAAAGTCACCTACCTGGGACACGTCGTGTCCGGCGCCGGTATCGAGACGGAACCGGAGAAGGTCCAGGCTGTGAGAGACTGGCCCACCCCAGTCTCCCAGACCGAGGTACGGAGTTTCCTCGGATTGTGTAGCTATTACCGGAGGTTCGTCCAGGACTTTGCGACCGTGGCAGCGCCCCTGCATCAACTTACCCAGAAGGAGAAGAGCTTCGTGTGGACCGACGATTGCCAGATCGCATTTGAGACCCTGAAGGAGAAGATGATAGCGGCGCCCATCCTAGCCATGCCTGACATGTCCAAACCGTTTATCCTGGACACGGATGCCAGCGGCTGGGGCATCGGAGCCGTTCTGTCCCAAGAGATCGACGGACAGAAGAGGGTGGTGGCCTATGGCAGCAGGGTACTCACCAAGGCTGAGAAGGCATACTGCGTGACCAGGCGCGAACTCCTGGCGGTGGTCCACTTCATTAAGTCATGGCGGCACTACCTCTACGGGAAGAAGTTCCTACTGCGCACCGACCACGGATCCTTGAGGTGGCTCATGAGATTCAAAGAGCCGGAGGGGCAACTCGCAAGGTGGATCCAAGCTCTGTCGACCTATCAATTTGACATCGTCCACCGACCAGGCCGTAAGCATCAGAATGCTGACGCGATGAGCAGACGTCCGTGCAAGCAGTGTGGTCGTTCCTCCGAGACCGAAGAAGCGGAGACGGCGGCGGCCCGGGCTGTGACCATATCTCCACCCAACGAGGACTTTGCAGCGGCCCAAGCTGCAGACCCCGAGCTACTTCCGGTGATCGAATGGGTGAAGGCTGGTACCAGACCTCGGTGGGACCTGGTCTGTCAACACAGCGGGGTAACAAAGGCGCTGTGGGGAGCATACGACGCCTTGTCCCTGGAAGGAGACCTCCTGGTGCGACGTTGGTATGACTTGCGAGGCCGGGAGAAGGCCAAGTTACTGGTGGTCCCGAGGGCCCTGCAAAAGAGGATACTTAAGGAATGTCATGACAGCCCGACTGGAGGACACCTGGAGGTGTTTAAAACGTTGAGGAAGGTGCGACAAGTGTACGCCTGGGTTGGCCTGCAGCGTGACGTTCGACAGTGGTGCCGGAGCTGCGACACGTGCAGTCGGAGGAAGCAGGCCGGGAAGAAACCCCGGGGACAGCACCGCGGGATGATGACGGGATGCCCCGGAGAACGTATCGCCGTGGACTTGATGGGTCCTCTCTCCCTGACGACGAGAGGAAATCTGCATATTGTGGTTATCTGTGACTATTTCACGAAGTGGGTGGAGGCTGTGGCCCTTCCGGACCAAGAAGCGGAGACGGTGGCCCAGGCTGTGATTGACCTGTACGTCAGCCGGTTCGGTGTCCCCTTCCTGATACATTCGGACCAGGGGCGGAACTTTGAGAGCAAAGTGTTCGAGGGGATGTGCCGGATCCTCGGCATGAAGAAGACGCGGACGACGGCGTACCATCCGCAGTCAAACGGCCAAGTTGAGAGGTTCAACAGGACTCTGGGTCAGATGCTTCATGCTAGTGCCGCCCGCCACCCCGACGATTGGGACGTGTATATTCCGCTGACACTGATGGCGTACCGTGCGGCCGCACACGAGACTACGGGGTACACGCCGAATATGATGACGTTTGGCCGGGAGGTGACTTTACCAGCTCACCTGACAGTTGGGGCTCCCCCGAGTGAGAGAACGGAGCCCGTGCCGTGGGTCGGGGACCTTCGTGACCACCTAGTGGACGTCCATGAGGATGCGAGGGAAAACAGTGGGAAGGCCCTGAGACGGCAGAAGCGCCTGTACAACCTGAAGGCCAAGGCGCAAAGATTCAGGCCCGGAGACCAGGTCTATCTGCATACCGTAGTGACCCGGCCAGGACAGATACGGAAGCTTCGAGACCGGTGGTTGGGACCGTTTGTGGTGGAGGCGGCCTTGTCGGACGTTACCTACCGGATCCGGAGTGGCGACGGGAGGCGACAGG
>JAVTVY010020682.1:0-78269 GCA_036873755.1 Hanleya hanleyi
TATTGAAACGTTTGCTCACCGTGAGCAACAAGAGAGCTAACAGGCAATTGAGGCCGTTAGCTCAGCTGATATGTCGATGGAAATATCTGTGAATTTCGAAAAAAATGCGTGACAAGCCAAGAAAACAGAAAACCGCTGGGATGTGGACACCAAACCAGGTAAACCAGGGAACATCTATGTGCCGCTGACCAAAATCATTAGCTTCATAGTTTAGTGCGTAAAGGTGGAAATATCTGTGAATTTCGATTAGCATACAAATGCATGGTGTGTTATATCCCACCTAGGAAAAAAACAGCCCCCAGATATGCATCAAACGTCCGGGAGTATGGGATATAGGTATACATCTGGACTAAACTTCTTTTATCAGGTAAGCTACACTTTAGTACTATACTTGCATGTCATAAAATGAGAGAGAGAGAGAGAGAGAAAGAGAGAGAGAGAGAGAGAGAGAGAGAGAACATTTCAATCTCATGATCTGCCAATTTTCGAGATGAAAATTTTTTCTTGACGAAATAGAAATGAACGCGAATCTATATTCTACAAAACATTTTTTCTTGACGAAATAGAAATGAACGCGAATCTATATTCTACAAAACACCAGAAAATATTAGCGTAGGTGAATTTTTTAGACTGTTTTGTGCTTTCATCGAAAGTGAAAACACATGTCGAAAAGTGTGTAGCAGTGTCGATATAAATCTTCAACCTAGATGTGAAAATAGATACCTGGGCATAAATTAGAGAGAGCATTTCAGTACACCTCAAAAAATGAAACATGGACGGTATCCTTCATCTCGAGGGGTGCGCAAGTTCGATTCTTGCTTTCATTATGTGAGTATGTGTTGGACATGTGATCTTTAAATTTTATTATCACCAGACTAGCAGGGTAGGATGTGGGTTTCAGGAGTTCACCGGGTGTGACAATTTCTTTATAATGATTTGTGATAAAAGCGGGTAAAACCTAATGTCAAAATCTCTTGAAGGTCACGGAGATGTCGATTTATTGCTGATCAGCTGATTTCCAGGACAGACAGACATTATTTCGGCTCTTTTCTCTTCGAAATTCTTGTAATTTGCTCAATACAAATAAATATTTAAATTGACTCTTGAGTTTTCTGTTGGCATTATTTCAGCAATATTATGCACTAATGGGTTTTATCATTCTTTTCCATTCATGGAATTTTTACAGTTCCACAGTGTCACAAAACAACAATAATGCCATGATGTCACAATAAGACGTTACAAAGACAATTTCTGCTGTATACAATGGTATAAGGCACCTGTATACAATGGTATAAGGCACCTGTATACAATGGTATAAGGCACCTGTATACAATGGTAGAATGCCGATATTTCAACCCCCCGCCCAGTCCATCAGATAGCCCTTTTCCTCACCTTCACTTTGATACCTCCTACGACTCCATTGGCCCATTAGGGACTCCCCTAGCTCCAAAACCGCTATTTCCATACCCTTCGGTAACCGCGCATGCGCAGAATGCCGATATTTCAACCCCACACCCAGCCCATCAGATGCCCCTTCACGAATGCTTCACATCGATACCTCACTCGACCCCATCGGCACACTAGGGGCTCCCCTAGCTCCAAAACGGCTATTTTCATACCCTTCGGTCACCGCGCATGCGCAGAATGCCGATATTTCAACCCCACACCCAGCCCATTAGATGCCCCTTCACCTAAGCTTCACTTTGATACCTCACTCGACCCAATCGGACCATTTTATCTAGGGACTACTTTTTCTCCGCGGAAGCTTTTTCCCGAGACCGAATTACCGCAAAAACCACGGCCAAACCGCATCACCGCGGATGAATACATTTTTTTTTTTTTTTTTGCCGGAACTTTTTTTTTCGTTCCACCCACCACCCACGGCGGCCATCTTTTCCCCCCTCCCACATGGCGGCCATCTTTTCCCACCTCCCACATGGCGGCCATCTTTTCCCACCTCCCACATGGCGGCCATCTTTTCCCACCTCCCACATGGCGGCCATCTTTTCCCACCTCCCACATGGCGGCCATCTTTTCCCACCTCCCACATCTTGCACTCACTGACCTCTGCTCCACGTTGCTCCACATCACGCATGCGCACATACCCTTTTTCCCAGGTTAATGACGTCACACGCATGCGCAGTGTGGAGCAATTTGTTCAATTCGGGTACTGTATACTACTTACGTTGTACTAATTCTGGTGTAATTTTTTCTGTTCTAATATCAGCTTGTATTAAACTTTGAACATTTTTGATTCACTAATCAGTCTTTTGTTATTGAGGGAGTTAAAGATGTTATTTTTTGTATACATTTTTTCTTTGCAATAAGCGCAAAATAAACCAAGAAATTGTTAATGTTAACGTTGTACTTTGTCATGAGACCGTGGAAGGAGAGAAATTGCCTGTCTTCATCTAGTAAATCATTCACATATTGGATGTTGTATCTTGACCATCTTTTATTTCCTGCCATGTACCGACTTTAATCAGACTGAAACTTAAGAAACATTACCACACACTGTCCGTTCTAGTTCGCGGGTCAGACCAGATTTCGGGGTCACGGTTAATTCCGTAAATACTTGGATGTGAAATAATATATGACACTGTGTGGTGTCGGTGACGAACGGCCTACAAAACAAAATCAATGTAAACTTGTTTTCTTTAGTGCAGAAGCAAAGTAACTCCGAATAAACTTAATATAAACTTGTTTTCTTTAGCGTAGCTTTATAGTCCATATCCCAATCTTAACAAATTAATATCCCATCAATGCTCCCCAATCGTATATGTCGCTATGTAGATATCCAAATGGGGGAGCAGATAGGATTTAATTTTAATTAGATCGATTGTTAATTTGGCCTTATTTTGACAGTACAAAATAATCCTATTCTCAGATACCGGTAGACCTTTGTTATAGATGCATTAGAAACTCAATGAGCCATGCTCATGGGAATAGTATATGATCTCTATGACATAGAAATTGATTCCTTTTCTGTGTCGTAGAGTTAGTAACTCGTTTTTTCTACTGGCAAATTTGACGAGAGATGTATACGCCATATGCATGTTTATGTTCATATGTAGCTGTCCAGAAAGGGGTTGTTTCCCGTGTCTAAATTACAATCGTCTGTCTCACAAAGTTAAGCGATCGCACGGATGCGTGTTGAAACTGTCATATGCAGCACATTTCAATGGCACATTTCATATCGACCGTTTTGTCAAAACGTGTCACACAGATGGTTTGACCGATATGTTCTAAAGGTCTAGTTAGGTGAAAGCTCTGTCAACAAATCAGAATGTCGCTGACCGAATTTCAGTCTCGAGACATTCCGAGATTTGTTTGTATTTACGGACCAAGCCTGTGATCTTTCACAATTAGCCTAGTCCGTTTACTTATCTAACGTAAGGTCAACGTAATGACATTAGACTCCGGAGACAATTTTAACTGGAGCGGACGAGACTGGTTTCCGCATTAGCTGTGTTCGAGAGCAGACAGGCCGGGGATCAATAAGAAACCAACCGTTCCCTCAAGACTTTGTGTGTACATATCCGAGCTGTCTAATTAACTTGGGTCCCGTGGAGTGATATAGCATCTGAGGAGGTCGGGAAAGTGATTTTATTAGAAATGGAGACTAAAAGCTTCGAGGAAAACGGAATAGACGGGTAAGAATTATATAAAGTGATACGAAACATTTCAATATTTCATCCTTCTCGGTTTATAATTTACAGTTCCGGATTCTCCTAATAATTAATGTTGCGACACTGAAACAATTTGAAACACAATTAGTTTTAAAATAAACTGGTGGACTTAATTTCAGGCGCATGGTGCACTTCAGGACCCCTTTGTTGAGTTTGATAGCCAGTAGATGCCACGTCATGTAGAGATTGAATGTCCACAGTGGTTTCAATGCTATATACGTAATTGTGACGTGTGAATGCAATAAACTACAGTACTTGGCTTGATGCCATCATCTCATTTAAATCTATTGTCAACCTTTTCCCCCAGGCTTACTGTATTTTGCGAAACGAAACGGGCGAAACGATACGAAACGAAAAGTTGTAATCGTCCCCTAAGTTAGTTCTGGGGCTCGAGGATGAGAAGACTTTCAACACTTCTTCATCAACAAATTTACATTTTTCAGACGATTTTCCTGACTATTGTTCGAAATGAATTTGGAGCAGAGTCCAAGGATCATGAGAAAATTTAAAATTGCGGCCATATGCAACGCGTTTTGTCACAATTTTCGCATTTTATCACAATGTGATTCGCGTTAACACTGGATGCGTTGTAGACACTGTTAATGTCCAAACGCCCGTTAATGTCCAAATTGGACATTAACACGCAGCGAGTGCGTGTTAATGTCCTAAGTTTGGACATTAACCGCCTCTTATCGACCGCTAATGTCCAAAGTTTGGACGATAACATTCATGCTGGCTTCTTATTGTCCTACGTGGGACATTAACACGCACTCGTTGCGTGTTAATGTCCAATTTGGACATTAACGGGCGTTTGGACATTAACAGTGTCTACAATGCGTAATCTAGGCGTCTTGGGTATGGATCTTGTCATAATCATGTGGGGTTTCTTCAGAACATGTCGAAAGCGATCTGACCTGAGGTCTGTAAAGTCTTACTATATGCTTTATATATGGCAAGCCAAAGTCCTTTTTATTCAAGAATTTCCGATATCGCAATTAAAATTTCCGATATCGGAAATTCATGTCCTTCAATTTCCGATATCGGAAATTGAATTATCGATATCGGAAATTGCAGTTCTAGTTTTCGTAAAGCTTCCAGAGCTTTCATTTTTGATATCGGGAATTCAGTGACAATTTCCGATATGGGAAATTGAATTCCCGATATGGGAAATTCTATAATTTCCGATATCGGAAATTCGGAATAAAAAGCACTTTGGCTTGCCATACATGAGCAGTGTGACTAACGTCACAGGACCTACGAAATAGAGTAGGCATTAGGACTCGAACGCGAACTGAACTCTTGGAAATCCCCACCCCCAGTTGAAATCCTGCCTATATAAGGATGGGCACCGCCCAAGTCAGAATCGCCAGTGATTTTCATCAAAAATCACCAGAAATTTTCATCAAAAGTAGGTCAGCTCAGAACTTGTTGGTAACAGTCTTCTAATGCGCCTTCATTCCAAAAATAAATAACGATCGCCGATTTAATTTCACAATTTTTTAACTAAAGGAAACAGATTGAATAATAGAAAGTTCAGTAGATTTCAAACTTTACGTGTGAAAATACATTTACATCTCTTTAACGGTTTTCAGTGCCCTTGTCCAGGATCAAAACAACTTTTTGAATCGCATTATTTTCCCAACAATACAACAAATTTTTGTATATAGTACTATAGTAGAAAGGTAGAATTTATGTAGTTTACGGTAATTCAACTCAACATCTTCTCTGCACAAGATAATAATGATTCTATGTCATTCTCCTGAGCATAACCGGTACAAAGACGAATAAATAGCGTTTCTACATCACGTTGTTATCTAGATATATGAGACAACACATTTTTGGTATCGGCAATCTGATGAATGTACTATTCCGGTTTTCTTGTTTCACATTATATTCTATCACGGTTGATCGGTGATTTTCTTCATTGATAAACATTAAACCACCTCAGCTTCGTTGTGTGAATCGGAATTGCATTGCTGTGACACACCAACACACTCCGTGGCAGTGATTCTGTATCCCCTAATCAAGGAATCAAAATGGATCAAGATTTGAAATGACAAGAAAAATTTAGACATATTTTGTTTACACATGTAATTTTTTGTTTAAATTATATCCCAGTGTGATATATAGTCAATATTCAAGAGGTAAAAAAAAACTCAAAGTGTGTGCTCATATATTCACATCATGATCAAAGTTACTTTATCTAGTTAAATTCTACCCAAAGAAAACAAATTAAGACCCTTTAAACATGCCGTCATGGCTTTGTTTCACCATTAGTAAACTGTTATCATTGTTGCTCACACAGACTAATCTGATGGATGATACCACATCTTTCTTTCTTCTGCTGGGTTATTGCACCAGGCTGACTTAATTGGTTGATGTAGGATATTTAACCACCAGTGGGCAATTTGACCTGAATTTGAAGCCTGATGTGGTCTGTGATGAAATGTTTGGATGTGAAATAGGATACACGTTAAAGGCCACAGTTTACATATATCTATAACAATATACTGAATTGTGTGTATTGAGGCTGGCAAGTTGGTAATAGCAGTGTAGATAAATGCATTAACAAATGATGGAAAATTAGCATTTCCTATTTCATACATGAACAGTGTGACTAACGTCACAGGACCTACGAAGTAGAGTAGGCATTAGGACTCGATCGTATTTTCATTGAGATATGATGTGACCCTCCCCTACGGTACGTTTCATCATAATATGGTACATGTACAACATTCCATAACAGCCATAGGTTCTCTTTATAACATGCCTTTTGTGAGATTGAGCAAGATTATATTCTGGGTATTTATATATTTACATCGATGTGTTCGTGCCACAAAAAATGAAAGTATATTGGTGAATGTTCTGGTCATTTAGTGATCCGGCCCTGGTACATCAAGCAGTTGAATAGACTCAGAGTTAAACGTCTATAAATAGTTCGCTCAGTTCAAATAGGTCGCTGTCCTCAGATCTGCGGTTGAATCCAACAGCGAGAGAGCACCAGGCATGCCAGGGCTGTTCCCAAATTCCATGGTGTCATGTTTCCCTCGCTTAAATGATCGGACTTTTCTCCGTATGATCTATAACAATATACTGAAGTGTTAATTATAAATCTAATTTTAATCAGAATTATTTCAGATCAGAACTTGCTGGTAACAATGCCCTAATGCTCGTTCATGCCAAAAATCAAGGTTCTAATGTCAACGGTTCTCCTTATTTTGCCGACGAAAGGATTCGGATGGACTGACTGACTCACTCATTACCGGACAATTTGCGATCTGTAGCCTACTTCGTAGGAAAAAACAATTACGGATGGCATATCCCACCAGATTTTGTACTGTGTTATATATACAGTGAAACATACAGCCAAGGGTGTCCGATGGGCATGACAGTGCACTCGCTGAGCCATCAATAAATAATTAAAAAAAATAATTATAAATCAATTTTTCATCAGAATTCGGTCAGCTCAGAACTTGCTGGTAACAATGCCCTAATGCACGTTCATGCCAAAAATCAAGGTTCTAATGTCAACGGTTCTCCTTATTTTGCCGACGAAAGGATTCGGATGGACTGACTGACTGACTGACTGCCTCACTGACTCACTCATTACCGGACAATTTGCGATCTGTAGCCTACTTCGTAGGAATTTATACCTCGTCTGGGAGGCTATTCCAACTGGTGATCCCAATTTAGAGTAGATAAATTTTTATGGTAATTCCCACGAAAAAGTGGGCAGATCTTGTGTTATACGAATGTGTTTCAGAGACATGCTTGAAGCTGGTTTTGAGATGACTGGGCGTATTGTCATTAATTGCCTTCCAAACTATGGTACATCTACACTAATAGAACAAATTGTCGAAACCACCAAGAGGAATTTGTCGCCTGTGACCATATAAATTATGGTATGGGCGTGACCGACTTTTCCTGGTCGGAACGACTTTTTATTGATTAGTCGGAGTTCGACCAGATAATACTTGGTCGGTCACGACCATATATTTCTTTGTCGATTTTTTTCGACCAAGAATTTGCAACCAACTTTTTCTTGGTCGGATACCCTTCGACCATAGTTTTCATGATCGGAGGGAGCATATATTTCCTGGTGGTCACGACAATGTATTTCTTGGTCGCGATACCCTTCGACCACAGTTTAGGCCTGGTCGGAGCGACAATATATTTTTAACAGTGTATTAAGATATAATCTTTATCTAACAGTTAATCATCGACATTCCGTTAATATACTCTCTCTACATACGATCGCATTCAATATAAACTTAATTGCTCTGTTTTTGTCGGGTTTACCAAGGGTAAACCCTACATTAGTATCACTTTTCAGTTTTTCTTTTTTCTTCTGCACATGTGTAGTTTTGATCTCCTGCACGGAGACTGTTCTCATTTGATGCCCCTTACAGCATTCATAAAAAATACACATGTGCAATGCACGGTACGGTAGCTTGTGCATTGAACGTGATAATTGGTACATTATCGCAGTAAATTTTACCTTTACAATTTCCTTTAAAATTTGCCTTTCCAATCTATTTTATCCGGTATCATTTGTTACGGCGGGAAGGGTGCGCCGTAGTCATTCTCCAGGCGTAACCACGTAGCGATTTTTTGTGGATACAAATTATGTATGCGTATCCACATTTTAAAATCACCGAAAACAAGAAATTTCCAAATTGTGGATACACATGATTTTTTGGTGATGTATCCACATTTTTACTTCCACCTTACTTGATCAATTATCAGCATGAGAACTGAATAAAATTGCGACAAAACTCTGGCAGAAATTTTGGCGAAAGTTTTTGGGACAGATTTCGTTATTTTTTCAAGTGTCTGACGTGTCTTCTCCGTCGATCTTCTTCAACAAAACGAAATAGGAACGACTGGCACTTTTGCACAAAACTCTTTTACATATCTGATTATGGTTACAAAGAATAAAAACCTGGGGTGTTTTCCTTTTGCTGGTACGGATGAGAAAGAGATACGATATTTCGATCCCGTCAACGCTGAACTTTCATCCGAAGTCTGAATTTCCCAGAGTACAAGTAATCGTGAATTTGATTGGCTGAACAGTACATATTGGCTCCGCCCACACGTTGTTCAACCAACCAGTAAACTTTTTACACGACATATGAATTCAATGAAACTAAATAAGATCGGCTCGTTTTCTAGATTTATAGTTTTTCTTTCCAATCCATATGAATTAAAGGCATTTCTGTAAAACCGTGATTATTTAGCATTTAAAATAACACTATGAGTATGACAGTATCTTGTTTTATAGTCAAGAGTTGTTAGAAAAATGATCGTGGAGTAGGAGAATAGCGAATTTTCTGAACTTGTCGGAGATTGCGACGTCTGAAGAATTTCTTGTCTGGATGTACTTTTAGTAGATTCATTTTCTCACAGATTAAATAAGTATGGAAATTATATAAATGTGGATCTCTTATATAGGATGCGTATCCACATTTTACAAAAGTCGAAGTTTTATGCTCTAGATAAAAATGTGCATACACATCCTATATAGAGATGTATCCACAAAAACCTTCTATATTGCGGTCACGCCATTCTTCATGGCCCATCGACAACCGATCCGTGGAACTTTTGTTGTAAGATCACAAAGGTGGTGTTAGCTTTAGATATAGGGAATCGTCTTCAATGCATTTTTGATACACACAGCTTATTTAGACTGAATATTTCAGAATTATTTGTTGCTCAAATTGGTTTTGGATAAAGGTGTCCTATTTTTGTAACAAATAGAAAATCTGCACCGAAAAGTGCATAAAAATACGAAAATAAGCCAATGAACCTATGGTGCGCCATAAATCCGTTTTCGTGCATCTGCAGCCCTTCATTATTTCGTGTCTTGTAATTCAGCATGTATAGGCTGTACAAAATGGTCCATTTCATATCATTTTGATAAAAGTGAAAGTTTGGCCCTACAAACCGAACAGCTTGAGGAAGATTCCTTATGTAAAGCGAACACCACCTTTCCTCGCTTAAATGATCACAAATATGGGACTAATAAACCCCTCTGATGCAAGTAAACCCGACATCAGTACTTTAAGTACTTTGATTAGTTACGTTGGAGTCTAGATGTATATCATTTTTACTTGCAACACTGTCATGAACAGTAACCCATATTATATTATTATACAGGGTGAATCTCGTTTCTTTGGGCACGCATCAGAGGGCATTAAGTGACTAATATATGCTAAAGCATTCTCTTGGCATCAGACTGTATACCTCCTACTGTCAGATTACATCGACAGTTTAGAAGGTTATACCCACCCGACATTGGGAGAATGGTGCTTGTGTAAAATACGGTAGTCCAAATAGAATGCGGAGAGGTACCTGTGCATGACATGAATATGGTGACCAGACTTCATTAATATTACTGGGTATTGTTCTGCTCACGTTATAACATATAGGCAGACAGATTCCTGGACTGGTGTGAATGCAATATGTTCAGAACGAAGAACGAAACTAGTTTTCCCAAGAGTGCACAAAAAGAGGCGTTCGTTTATAGGACATATTTTTTTCTCGGGCGTTTATAAGCCGAAAATATAATTTGCTCGAGTTTATCTGAAAAGTTATTAACTAGAGAAAGAAAGAACTGAATTTTCGTATTCTGAATTTTCACAGAGACGAGAGAAAAATATCACGAGTGTTAGAAAATGTGCATTTGTTTGTGTTTGCATGTTGTGTTGATATTCTTGCAGGGAATTCACTTCAAATGTAAAATATGACACCTTTAACCAAACCCAGTCAAATTGGGAGGGTTTAATCCTAAGCGATATTGAAAAATCGTTTTGGTTAACGGTGTCAATTTTTCAAAGTTTTGAATATTTGTCAAAACGCTTGGAATGCGCTATAAGAGTTCACATGGCATCTCCGGGCTAACAAAGCATTAGGTCACAATATACCGAACGACTCGGAGTGAGACAATTTATAGACAAGCAGAGACCGACGCTGCAGGTGAAAATGCATCAAAAGTGAACGCATTTTTCAACGTCGCTTTCAACAAAATATTTCAGCTACTTGTTATATAGGAAAGAACGAACTCGAAGAGAACGAAACTCAGAGCTCAGAGTGATGAGCGAGGTACAGAATTGTCGAAGAGCACTCCATACAAAAATACCCCAAAACAAGGTACTAAAATAAAACATTATTATTACGGTACCAGTAGATGATTCTTCCTATGAAATTACTGGTTAGATTAGTTAGGGGGTCAAATGTTTTTTCACAATATTACATATTTACATTTGAACATTGTTACTGTTAGATGCGTTAGTTGGGTAAAATGTGATCCTGAATCAGTAGTAGAGAAAGGGGATTTGGACAATGGTTGACCTTCCGTGACGTTTGTGGTGGGTTGTGACGGGGTCAAAAGCCATTGAGTGCACCTGGCCGGAAGTGACCTTTGCCCCTGTGTCACTTCCGATCACGACGTCCTTTCCAGTTGACCTTTGCTAGAGGTCAACCTAACATTTAAAACTCCCCAGTTACTTCAATATTATATGCACAGCATGATATACAAGTCGGAGCTTGACCTGGCATTTTACTGACATCATCAATACAGGGGCAAGCAAATCTCAACACGGATTGATGAAGGGACGATACATCATCAAAGTGTGTGTCGGACAGTGAATGCATTGAGTGTTATACATACTGGACGTCGGTAATTGACGACCCCTTTATCACTTCATCGCATTTTTATATATTTCTAGAAACGGAGACCTGTGTTTGCCAAATCCTCATCTAGCAAAGATGGATATAGACATATTGTATCACATTGCCATGGCAACGAACACCCATAATCTACCTCAACTTTTTGGCGATGTAAAGGTAAGACCGAATGTGTATGGTGACCAGTTTGGGACAGAACTGGAAAATTCCAATGTGCTCCTTTTTAATGATATTATCCGTTTAGACCGCGGTCAAGAACTACATAGCCTATATGCAAATTGAGGTTTAGTCTGAGATGAATCTTGATAAATAGATTATGAATGAAAAGAAGTATTTGTGTTAATGATCGAGAATTGAAGAATAAGTAACCAGTTTCTCAGACGAAAAATAGAAATCTGAGAACAAAGGTGGTTCGCCGTCATTTGCCATGTGTACTTAACACCTGTCTGCCATTCAAAATGCCTATATCGAGTGGTATATAACATGGTCAATGCAAAGTCATTTTTGAGCCGTTGTTCGCCACTGTTATAATCAAAAATACATGTACTCATGTCTAATAAACACGAAACCTTGACTTTTGTGATGCATGCGGTGCTTTTGGCATGTAGTGACTACGCGCAAAATAATAAATAATTTTACACGGAGAAATTTTCGATAAAGTCCTCATAACTGAACATTGTGATATTGTGTTGTCAGTTTGTGTGTATTGGAGGCCAGTCGACTCGGATGTCCCATTTTGCCGCCATGATGTCCAAAGAACTGGGTCAACCTTTGCCGGAAGATCAACCCCCAAGAAACTACGCTGCTGGAACGGACAGATATGCTGTGTTCAAGGCTGGTCCAGTTTTGGCAGTTAACGTGAGTGAGCATAATAATATACCGATATTTAGCGACAATACATGGTTGCAATTAGGCAAAACAATATTAAATCGATCTCGACGTGGTGTGACATCTGAATTAAAAATTTCTCCAGGTGAGGTCGAGATGGTCATCTTCGTCAATAGCTTCTACATCCGTGAACCATTTATTCCATCTGCATGTACAAAGTGAGTGAGTGAGTGAGTGAGAGAGTTGAGATCAACGTCGCTTTCAACAATTTCCCATTTATATCACGACTGGGGGGCTTGGGAACCTTCTTGTGACAGCAGTCCTGATGCTGCTATTTATTGCGCTGTTACACTGAAGTTTCATGCCATATAGGCGGACATGATAGACCGCCAAGTCATATTATACTGACACAGAGCCAACCAGTACTTGTTCTGTTCTTTTAATGCTGAGCGTAGTCGAGGAAGCAACTAAAGAAGTTCTGTCTTTAGTATCACCCGGTCGGGGATTAAACCCAGTACGTCCCTATAACGAGGCCAAGGCTCTAACCATATAGGCCACGGTGTTATATGTCGTGTATATATGTCGTGTATATATGTGTATATATGTTATATGTCGTGTATATATGTCGTGTTATATGTCGTGTGCTAACGTCCTTCATGGTGTCCATTAGATGGAGAAAACCATCCATGAATTGATGTGATATCTGACGGTCGTAATTCATGGATGGAGCGCCAAGTCATAGTAAAACAGCGAGTAGAAATCCAGCCCCCGACGCCTGACGATGGGGATGGTATTTACGCTAAAAATACGGCGAAAGCATCCAAGTTTAGCAACTTACTATCTCCTCAGATCATTATCCTATCCATAAACACCGTTTATTTGGGTATTCGGCTCTGTTTTGTTGAGATAGCAGCATAAATCCACACCTACTGTACCGTTTTCTTCCATCCGCCTCTGTTCACTCGAAAGTTAGGCCAACAAGCATGCGCACACGATACACTTCACGTCATAGTCACGTGACTCTCATTTGGCGACCCGTCGTCATCCGCGCACTTCCTCCACACGTGGTAGGGTGTTTCTAGCTGACAGGCGCGCTCGAATCATGGCAGAAGCGGCTAACTGATTACACGCGTGAGAATAATCCTGCATTTTAAAACAATTCTTGATAGTTATTCCAGGTATTGTGTAATAAATATCCCTTGGATTGCGCCCGAGAGGTGATAATGAGCTGTATTAACTGCAACCAGGAATTCATTCGTAAGTTTGACCATGGATATAGCAGGCATCCGGTAACCTCAACATTAAGGGGGTCCGATTTAACCGTGAATGAAGCACTGACAGCAGAATTTCTTAATATCAAAGCCTTCACCCCGGAGAAAGAGAAACAATTTATATGTTCCATGTGTTTCAACTTGCTCGCCTGTCAGCTAGAAACACCCTACCACGTGTGGAGGAAGTGCGCGGATGACGACGGGTCGCCAAATGAGAGTCACGTGACTATGACGTGAAGTGTATCGTGTGCGCATGCTTGTTGGCCTAACTTTCGAGTGAACAGAGGCGGATGGAAGAAAACGGTACAGTAGGTGTGGATTTATGCTGCTATCTCAACAAAACAGAGCCGAATACCCAAATAAACGGTGTTTATGGATAGGATAATGATCTGAGGAGATAGTAAGTTGCTAAACTTGGATGCTTTCGCCGTATTTTTAGCGTAAATACCATCCCCATCGTCAGGCGTCGGGGGCTGGATTTCTACTCGCTGTTTTACTATGACTTGGCGCTCCATCCATGAATTACGACCGTCAGATATCACATCAATTCATGGATGGTTTTCTCCATCTAGGTGTCCATTTGAACATCAGCAACAAAATCATGGCTGAAATTCAGAAACACCATAACATTAGGGGCCCGTCTTACAGAGCGTGCGTAGCTTACGCATGACGTAACTTCCATGATGACGTATGTTAATGATACATGTCGTGTTGTAGTAATTGATGGAAACACACAAACGATGATATTTACTTGCACACACAAATGTATTCAACTGCAAACATGTCAGGCGAGCCACTACACTAGTAGGTACAATCAAAACCATAACTGAGAGCGTGGGGACGCGGACTAGGTCATTACAGTTCTCCCCTTCTTGGAAAATGTCATCTTCTGCTGAAACATTAAGTAAAATGATCAGTTATTTCAATTAAAATGCATTAGATGGAGAACGAGAATATAGAACTAATTCACACAAACTGTGTAGAATTCAATCAGTGTCGAACTTATGGAATTAATAAATCAACAGTCTCAAATCAGTCAGTGTTGTGTCATTCATTTAAATGTTCAACAATTGTCCATTTCAATGCTAAACTCATTCGATAAGTTCAGTGAAAGTTCAGTTCAGTGAAATGATTAAACACGTATCAATTAAATTTACTGTAAAATGTAAGACAAAGTTCATAAGAGTTTCAGACTCGGTGTTTATACCACAATCTAATTGTGCTCACTGGTGATTCAATTATACTTATGACAAAATTGTCTTCACAGCATTGATGATGGACAGTTCATATTTCCTGAATAAGGCGTCGCGGACGTCGTCTGTTACGACCAGGATTACGTCTGGGAATGACAGCTGTTGGAGGATCGTCCGGTTGCGTTATTATCTCTTCTTCTTCCTCATCCGAGAAAGTAGAATCGGTGGTCAGAGGAACCGATTTGAAGAATGAACGATTTCTGGTCACACATCGCTCATTACGTTTTGCTGTAATCATAGGACCGTTGACCTTAATCACAACATATGGGCGCGGTTCAAAAGGGGTTGAGAATTTGTTCTTCTTACTTTGCCGCACGAGAACAGTATCTCCAACGGAAAGTTTCACGGTTTTGGCCTTTCGACGCTGGTCGGTGTAATCTTTCATATGTTGTTTCCGGGTTGCGTCACGTTCGCGCACAGATTGATCATTCGAATTGACGTTACGTGACAGTTCAGGGAGCTTGGTGCGAATCGGTCGGTCGAAGAAAAGTTCAGCGGGAGTGTGTCCAACTGTTGGATGCGGTGTAGCACGGTAGTTTCTTAAGAACACGAAAAGTTCCTGTTTCCATGGTTTTTCTTCGATGATGGCTGATCGAACGGCTTTTTCGATTGGTTGCATAAGTCTTTCTGCTTCACCATTTGCCTGGGGCCACAAAGGCGTTACCTTTCTGTGGTGGAAACCAAGATATTTTGCAAAGTTGGCAAATTCGTGACTGTTATAGGGAGCACCATTGTCACTCTTGACGGTTTTCGGTATGCCGTATTCGGAGAAAATCTTGTCGAGTATCGGAATGGTGGTGGATGCTGATGTTGATCGGACAACTTCAACAACAGGAAACCGCGAATAGTCATCGACTATTACAAGAAGATATGCACCATTTGGGAATGGGCCACAGTGATCGATCGACACTTCAGTCCAGGCAGCTTCAGGAAGTTCAGTCATGCGTAATGGTTCAGGATTCGTCTTTGAGACGTTGGCCTGGCAAGCGAGGCATCCTTTGACTTGTGATTCTGCTAAGGCATCAATTCCGGGAAACCAAACCTTTTCGCGTAATAGCTGTTTGGTACGCGTTAGACCTTGATGACCTTCGTGAGCCAACTGTACAGCTTTGTTTTGTAGCTGTTTAGGCATCACAATCCGATGACCGCGTAATACCACATTATTGTCGGTCAGAGTGAGTTCCTGGTGAATCCTGGAGTAAGTTTGAAGCGCGTCTTTGTCAATATTTGGATCGGAGAAATTGTCCTTAATTTTGTACCATTTACCTTCGCGAATCGCGTTTGTGACGATTTGAAGAGTTGGATCTTCTTTCGTAGCATTCTCGACTTCTGTGAGCGTCATGGCTGTCGGAATGGCATGTGTAGCGATATAGTTGACGTGTTCTTCAGCACGGCGTGAGGGTTTGCTCGGCGAAGACGTATCGTTCTGGAGAGGGTGACGGGACATATAATCAGCAGGATTATCTTTTCCGCTGGCGTAGACAACTTTGAAATTGTAGTCTTGTAGCCGTAAAGCCCCTCTTTCAATCCTGGCTGGTGGTTTTGAGAGTGGATTGTTGAATATACATTCCAGTGCCTTGTGATCGGTGATGAGATTGAAAGAAGCGCCATATAGGTACAGATGGAAGTGTTCACAAGACCACACTAGGGCCAGCGCGTCACGCTCTGTTTGACAGTAGCGTCGTTCCACTGCGGTTAATGAACGAGATGCGTATGCGATGATTTTGGAAGGACTATCTTCTGATTCACGTTGAGCAAGGATACATCCGAGACCAAATGGAGACGCGTCTGCGATGACTTCTGTTGTGTGCCTCGGGTTGAAATATGACATGGTGTGAGCACATGTCAACATTTCTTTGAGGGAGTTGAATGCTTCTTGACACTGTGATGACCAGTCCCATTTCGCATTTTTGTGCGTTAACTCTCTCAGTGGTGCAGACACGGTTGAGTAGTGTGGTAGAAATCTAGCGCAGTAGCTCGTCATACCAAGGAAACTTCGCAATTCGGAAACGTTTGCTGGCTCAGCGAATTCAACAATGGCAGTGACCTTTTTTGGATCAGGTGAGATGCCTCCATCTGAGAATGTGTATCCGTAGAAATCTAGCGATGATTTGTTGAAGACACATTTCGGGGGATTCAGTGTAATGTTCATTTCTCGAAATCGTTGTAGCGTAGATTCGAGGGCTAGATCGTGGGCGTCTTGGGTAGCACCAAAAATAATCACATCATCACTGATATTCCGGGCTCCTTTGATGTCGGAGAGCACCTGTTGAAGCCTATTCTGAAAGACTTCCGCCGCGGAATTGGTTCCGAAATTTAGTCTGCGGTAACGAAAGAGACCAAGATGACTGGAAAAAGTTGTAATGTAACGAGAGTCCTCTTCCAGTTCTAGCTGGTGATATCCTTGATTGAGATCAAGCTTTGAGAAGACTTTTGCGTCGTGTAGGTCCGCTATGATATCATCAACCGTGGGGGTAATGTGACGTTCTCTGTGTATGGCAGTATTTGGAGCTCTCATATCAATGCACAATCTGATTTCATCAAGATTCTTTGGTTTTGGCGTGGCAATGAGAGGAGATACCCAAGGAGTTGGGCCAGTAGTTTTCTCAATAATCCCTTGATCCAGAAGCTTGTTGATTTCAGCCTCGACCTTGTCTCGCAGGTGAAAAGGTATTCTACGATGAGGTTGAATAATTGGAGGTACTGTCTCATCTATGTGGAGTTTGACTTTAACATCTTTCATCTTTCCAAGGCCTCGAAATAAATCAGAGTATTCCTTTACTAGGCAATCGCTAGCAGGAACTGATTGGAGTGGAGTCGTTACTGGAGTATGGAGTACATCAACCTTGTGGAGTATTTGAATCAGCTCTAGTTTCTTAGCTGTGGAGTAGCTCAGGAGTGATTCATCGCTATCTTCAGCTACATAAAATGTTGCTGTAGCTACGTTGTGAGTCGAATCAACGATAGCGTCAAATTTCCCGCGTAGAGCCAACGTGCTGGATGACGCATAGGGAAATATCTGTAAGTTGGTAGGTTGTAGATCCACTACCGATTGTAAATGCTCATATGTGCTCTTGCCAATAATGTTGATACTAGCACCAGTGTCCAAAAGCATTTTGACTGGAACTTGATTGATGGACAGATTGACTGATGGTAGCTTGGGTGATTTTGTTTGGACGGAATAAATGTATTCTTCGTCGCTGCTGGAGCTATCAATGTTATAGCGTGTGGTTAGTTTTGGTTGAATGGAATATACCTGCGATTTCTTTGGCGGTCCAGTATTGCGTGTAGGGGGCTTATTTGGTTTGAGTTCATTTGACCTGCAGCATTTGTCAAAATGATTGAGAATTCCACACATTCTACACTTCTTTCCTCTAGCCGGACAGTTTTCCATTCCACCTTTGTGTGGCCAGGAACCTCCGCAGTGATTACTAATACATGTCGAGTTTCTGGACGATTGTTGTTGGAAATTGTTTCGCGAGTAACCTCGTTGAGTGTTTTTACGCCGTTGTGTGTGATAAGCTACTTTGTTAACAGTTTCTGTAGGCTTAGCCTGTGTTCCCATGGCAACAGCTTGTGTTTCAGACTGTTCCATAGCACGTCCAAGGTCTTGTAATCTTTGAAGGGTCAGCGTAGTGTCACGGAGTGCAACGCGTCTGAGTTTCGATGATGAACAGTTCAGAATAATTTGAGATTTTATTTCCTGATCTGTATCTGCAAACTCACAAGTGGCTGCTAATTGACGTAGACGTGTTTGAAATCTGTCAATTGACTCATCGGTGTTCTGTTTTGCCTGCCTGAATACATAACGCTCATATTCTGTGTTCTTACGTGGTGAGAAGTAAGTAGTTAGATGTTCTTCGGCCGTTTTGTAGTCATCGCCAGTATTTTCTAGAGTGTCAAAAATACTGTGGATTTCTTCTCCTGCATAGTACAAAAGAAGGGCTCTTTGACGTTTTGTATCCGTAATATTCATTGCAACGAATAAGTTTTCCAAGCGTGATAACCAGCGAGTCCACCGTGTGCTGACTGACTGAGGATCAGAGTCCACGGAAAAACCAGGTAAGGTGGGAAGAGCAGTCGCCATCTTGTTTTCTGAGAGCAGCGTGGTCGTGAGAGAGTGTTCGTGTGGAGCTCGATTTGTTGCCTTCGAGGGCTAACTTACAGTTTATGGTTGTTGCATTCGTGAGAATAAATGTTCACATCACTCGTCGCCAAATGTCGTGTTGTAGTAATTGATGGAAACACACAAACGATGATATTTACTTGCACACACAAATGTATTCAACTGCAAACATGTCAGGCGCGCCACTGCACTAGTAGGTACAATCAAAACCATAAGTGAGCGTGGGGACGCGGACTAGGTCATTACAATACATGCCACCAAGATACTTATGCCGAACGTTAGCTTACGCACGCTTTGTAAGACCGGCCCCTGAGAACCACTCGTGGTCTTTGAGAAGCCTTTGGGCACAAAGTTGACGTCTGGCGACTAAAAACCAACCAGATGACTGCACAGGAAAGCTTCTCTCGACACATTCAGACTCTAGAATACGGAGGATTTTCGGACGTGGCCTTAGTATCAGAGCCGCTCTTCTATTGCGTTTGTTCATGAGGAGACTATGAATTGAAGAGATATACTCCCTCGTTTGGGCCGTTTTCCACCACATGACTTGATAGAGCTATTACATCATCGCCCTGAAACATTTGTATATAATACCGTTAAAGCCGGTGCTAGGGAGGCAGATGGCCGTGTGGTCATCCACATGAACAGCTACAATAAAAGCGTGACTGGGATACAAATCATCACAGAGGTCACTTTTGGTTCTTGTCATGTTTTAGAAATATGCAGTCAGTATATTTATCTGAGGTCAAATGACTTCGTGTCATTACGACGGTATTGTTTTCCATCACCCTTTTAGTGTCGCGTTTAATGCAGTAAAGAAGGTCACCAAGTTAAATTCAACTCAAAAATCGATGGACCGACCGCGAGTTCACTGTAGCAAGAAGTTTACAAGCACTAAACTAGGATAGTCATTTCCGTTAATAGACGTGGGTGTCAAGTTTTATAAGATCAATGGACACATTTATAGAAATCTAACACAATATAGGGTAAATCTATAGTATATCAATAAGACCCAGATATACGAACTGTACGAGATTGTAAATAGGTGATATGGATCGTAATGTAACCATGAAATATATGTCAAGGTAAACCTCTATCGAGGATTTAAAATTTATTGTCACTTGTGAAGATGTTGGGCACAATGCTATCAGAATATCAGCTTGTGGGATCATATAACTTATCGTCATGCTATATCGTTCTAGGATACATGACACCATTAATATCCCTTACTAAGTAGTTTAATATTCCCTGCTTATTATGTAGTGAATTTAGTCGGTACATCTCCAGAAAACTATTTTCCCACTATTTCGCGCTAACAAGTGACCTACATGTACCTTGCTGGAAAGACTTTTTATCTAACTCGCCTTACAGACAATCTCTCCGCAAAAAATCAAATGGTCAAATCAGCCTATGAGAGTACCCGACAAAAAGCTGTCACCATGTTGCTTTCTACAGACACTGTTTTAGTTTTCTTGTATATTTTTCTTTGTCAAATATACAGAAAGAATTTAAATATTTGATACCAACCATTCCTTCAAAGGATGAATAACAGTCAACCAGCAGACCCCGTTTTCCATGGTACTATACACAGTAATGGTGGCGTCTAACCTAGCGGATACCACAATTGCTATACGTCATCGCTTACTATCCCTACATTTCCATTCGGCTCTACCTGATTTCCCTACCAGTCTCTAATGCAGTTATTTCATCCAGCCCCCTATCATTCACCTTATCACCTCTAGTTTTTCCAAATTCAACGCTGCTACGTCTACTAATTCTCTCCCCCACAATATTATCAAGTACACATACAATGGTTTCACGTGTTGCCACTTGCCACCTTCACTTACCCCCAGCATTCTCTTCGCATATGCTATCATCTCTTTCCTTTGTAGCACAAAGAATCTATCTATATTTACCTTCATTTTAATTCGCCAGAATTTGTTCTCATCCACATCTCTCAACTTCATATATTCAAGCCGTCAATTCCCACTATACCGAGTTTAAGCACACTGTCCCTCATTATGTATGTTCGTTGGTGTTCTACACATTGGTCATCCATCTAAACTCCGCTACTATATGTAGGGGGTTTAACCGTTCGACAAAAAAGACTACGTCATCGAAAATGTCCTTTCTTCAATTGATAAATTTCTATATGTTCGCCTCAAGTTCTGCTGAAAATGATGATGTCTTCATTGTAAGCCGTGGAGAAATCCTCCGTTCTAAAAAGCGCCGTATTGACAAATCAATGAAAGGTGGATGGGGTATTGGCAATGCCAAATGTTTAACAGTAAACTCAGCGAAAGTATTTCCATCCTTCCAGTAGATGATGATAAGTGGATACAAAAAGATGAATGCGGATATAGGTATGGCCAGAGAAATAGAGAGAAGGGGTATAACTTTGTAAACGTTTTCAGTATTAATTCAGCGAAATATCATTACTTTCTCACTGAAAATGAATCTAAATCAGAATAATAAATTTAAAGTGCATTTCTCTTTCAGCACGGAATTGGATTTCCTTCCTTGTCTGTGATATTACACGAAATTTTTAAACTCATCAAATACGCCGGATGCAGTAACGTAAAAATTATACGGATTGGAACATGTGGGGGACTAGGTAAGTAAAACAATATTTTATTGATAAACCCTGCAATCTCCAACAACTATACCGTGCTATCCTTAAGTTGCGATTGTTATGATTGAGTGGATATAAAAATGACCAGAATCGGTTTCATTTGGTTCAGACATCACTTGTGGATACTTAAAAGATTTTCTACTTAACATTATCAAGCAAATAAGGATTCTCTTATAATAGTGATGGTTCATTCCGAGAATCAACCGTATTCTCGGGTATGAATGTTAGGTGCTGAGGGATGTTTTCCTGTAGAGTCATAGGGTTGCTTTTTAGTCGCCAGATGTCAGTTTTTCCCACCTCTTGCATATTGCTCCAATTCCACTGCTGCGTTTTACCATCTCCCGCGAAAAAAAAACTAATGTTAGAAGAAGAATCTGGATAAATGTCTCTGAATACTCTATGCATTCCATTCTGACAAATCAAACGAGGTCCTCTTTTAAGATCGAACCTTAGGCACAAGTCCTGATACATTTCAAATAGGGGAAATGACAATTTCGCATGAATCTATCTTTGGTGTACTGAAAATATATGTTTACTGTTAAACTTTTATGAGTATGAATTGAATTTAACTTAATACGTTGCCATGACAACCCTCTAAATTTAATAGAAATAACATAGGAATAGATAGATAGATGGGCATTTGAGAGATAAGTCAAATAATTGTTGTTTTTTTGCATTTGAAATAAAATTAACCCTGGTGATCCTCATTCTTTTACTGTGTTCAGATTCAACTGTTTTTACGTGTTATCTGAAAAATTATCTATTTTCATTTATATAAAAACAAGAGCCCAAGGGGCTTCAATGTATGACCTTCAACATTGTTTAATGGCCTTGGTGCCAATAGCCAGCAATCCAGAGAAACGTTTAAGATTTTGCGCTTACGAGATGAGAATTTAGCACTTATAATTATTCAATGATAAAAAAAAAGCTCTTGGTAACTCTTGGCCGAGAGCTCACGTATCCCACACTGGAATCAACAACACTGGAATCAGACAAAAAATATTATTTTTCCTTTAAATAGATTCCTTTCAGGTAATATTTTTTTCATGTAAAAGGGAAAATGAAGAAAGCGACGAAGTGAACCTTTGTTTTTGATTTAATAAATATAAAGTTCACGAAAAGGACCATGTCCCAGTTAAATTAGTAAATGCATGGTTTTAATTTCACACATGAAAGTAGCTGTTTCATATATGTATAAAACAGGGGAGAACTCCACAGGACAAATACTAAATACATGTAGGGAAGACAACTCTGAAGAGTCCTACCTAAGGATATAGTCAGTGAAACTCGATTCAGCTTCTGGGTGCTGTGACCTTGACCTTCGACCTATTGACCTCAAAATGTATAGGGTTCTTCTTTGGTCCGTAAGATATACCCGAAGTTTGGTATCAATCTGTATCTTAGAACTGGAAATATCGCACGGACAACAAAATGGATATATAGACAGAGCTCCCCATCGCATTCTATGACCTCGTCTTTGAAGGGCGAATAAAAAGAGAAGAAATTTTATGGTTATTTTGTTTCATTTCCCTATTAATTCTGTGTTAATCTGATATGGATCCTCATGTTGATGGGCATCCGGGAGATTGTGACCAGTGTTTTTTTATGATGTTCTGATATAAATTTATGTTGAAATGGAGATGTCAGTCTTCACCTAAAATATTTTCAAAGACAGGAAAAGCGAACAATCATACAACTCAATAAACACATTGCAACAAACAGCTGTCCTAAATATGTCACTTATATCTATTTATGCAAACTTTCGTCGAACCAAGAAAGGTAGACGTTTATATAACAAAGAGGTAAAAGAAAAATTAAACATTTATAAGCAATGTTTCTATTTGTTACTAAATCAAACCTGCTTGAATTCAATGCCTATTAATCTCCGTCAGGAAGATGATACAACGTAGATAAACGGAAGTTAAAAGAAAAATTAACTCCCCTAGGAGAGAGTTGTCCGCCCCTAGGAGAGCTCTCCCACTCAATCCAGCGTGGCTACTATAAAGGACAATGCAAGCCTTATTCCAATCCTCTTTCTCAAACCGAGACCAGCATATAGCAAGGCCGCGGAATGAGGGGACGGACGGGAGGGACAATTAAATTCAAGCAGGTTTGATTTAGTAACAAATAGAAACATTGCTTATAAATGTTTAATATTTGCTTCCTAAATCGTAAACCTGCTTGAATTCAATGCCTCAGTACCAACATATGGAGGTGGGAACCTCGGCCTTGTTGTAGTTCTAAAAACAGGCTTAGTAACCGCTGGAATGACACAGACATGGATATAATAATGAGACACCAAACATCAACAAATGTAACCCTGGTCAAGGACGAAAGGTTAAAACATGGATAAGATACAATAGTACTTATCTTGAATGTCTCCATCCATGTTATCTGTGCTCGTGGTGTGTTATACACTTTCTACCAAGAAGTTTGAATCCTCTGCTCTTAGGGCTGATAGGTTATCTTGGCAGGATTGTATGTCAATTGGGGCAACGCCGAACTTTAGCACATACATGCAGAAACTTGGCTGGACCTAAGTTTGGGTGATCCGTAATCTGTCCGGGCTTAGAGGGCGCCAAGCCACACCATTCTCAGTCCACAAGTCGTCTTACGTCAACTTCTCAGCCTGTTTCTTGAAGCTGAGTAGGTCTTGTAGGATGCCTAGAAGTCGACTGCGTGTGTTCCCTGAGCCAACTCTACGCAACTGTCAACTCTCTGTACTTTAC
Organism: Hanleya hanleyi; assembly: GCA_036873755.1. Lineage (NCBI taxonomy): Eukaryota > Metazoa > Mollusca > Polyplacophora > Lepidopleurida > Hanleyidae > Hanleya > Hanleya hanleyi. The sequence continues at coordinate 24,215 of JAVTVY010020682.1, forward strand.
TTGAAGTTGCTGACACTAGCAACCTGAAATAAAAGCAATATTAATAATACTCACAAGTGTCAGTTCTTCTTTCTTGTGAGTTGAGCGTAGGTGACGCAGCTGAGATCATGTAGAAGGGAGTCAGATATAACCTGCAAGACACAAGCAAAACCGCAGTTAGGGTAAAGGTTAACTCACCATAGTGTCAGGTCTCCTAGATTGATGAATAGGGAGTCCCTGGTCGTCCATCTGACATATTTCTTCTCTCCTAGATGACTCATATTGCATGTGGATATCATTGAGAAAAATGAGATGAGATGATACAGCAAGTAGCAGATTTGCTGTTATGATACAAAATGCCGCCCCCCCCCCTTTTTTTTTTTTTTTGAAAATTTTACTGGACCACGTGTTGGGCGGCTACCAAAGGCCCAAGCGTGGTCACACTATCTGATTGGACTGACATATCTCTCAGATAGAAATTGGTGAACGTGGGGTTCGCCGTCCAGACAAGACTGGACAATGTCAAGGAGGGGCAGGTTCTTCCATAAATCTCAACAAAAAGAACCTGGCCGGTAAAGCCGAGGGTAATAATGGAGTAGTAATAGAAGATACTAATCTAACCTATCTAGTGTCTTCCTCCATGTAGCTGGGATGACACAGATAAGGGAATAAACATGACGAAAAGGGCAAATCATGAATATGATACAGATATACTTATTCTTGAGTGCCTCCATCCATGTAGCTGTGCTCGTGGTGTGATATGCAAACTCTACCAAGATGTCAGGATCCTCTACCACTCGGGTTGTTAGGTCTTCTTGGTCTTAGAGGGCGCTAGGCCACGCCATTCTCAGTCCACCAACGACTTACGTCCAACTTGTCTTGAGAGTTGAGCGTAGGAGACACAGCTGAGATCATCCAGAAGAAAGTCAGTTTCAAGCTGAAAGACACAAGCAAAACCGTAGTTAAGGTAAAGATTAAAACTCTCAAAGTGTCAGACCTCTTAGATTGATGATTAGAGAGTCCATGGTCGTCTATCCGACTTATTCCTTCCTTCAAAGACGATCATGATGAAGAGCAAGATGGCTGCCTTGCTGCAATGGTGACAAATTCTGCCCCCCCCTCTCTTCCTGAAAGCCCTAACCACGTGCTAGGTAGCCCCTAGTGGTCCAAGCGTGGTCACACCATCTGACTGCACTGACATATCACACAGATAGAAATTTGTGAACGAGGAATTTGCTGTCCAGACACAAGACTGGACAATGTCAAGGAGGGATAAGTTCTTCCATAAAGTCCATGTGTAGCGATGGGACGAAACACATTAGAAGAAGCAGAAGCCAGTAGTGGGAGCGTCAATAGTATATCTACCTTCTGCCAATTGATAAGACTATTTTATGGTCTTCTTCAACTACACGGCTTTTTAAAATATCAAGCCTTGCTGACAGGCGAAGGGACATGATAACCGTAGCCGAAAGCCGCGAACGAAATCGGTACGAGTAAGATAGTGGCGAATGGCTCGAAGAGGATCTAGCAGAAGATCGTCCACGAGGCCATGTACTCTCAACATAATGTTTGTGTGTAAAAGTCAACATGGTACTGTGTTAATACAACACTGTGCTGAATTCAATTAAAGGCGACTAGTCCGTCATTCACAATCCCGCCGTCGTCCTCAGAGAATATCCACGTCCATAATTGAAAGACCTATTCCATATAACAGTATTTGACCAAATACTGTTGATTCCAAAACAATTTTGATAATCTGCACTCCAGACTGGAAACAACAAGGTCTGAACAGAACTCTCTTCGTAGAGTAACGACGAACGTAAGTAAATCACAATGCGAAAAACCCGAGAGGAATTGATACCAGTGGATGGTTGACGCCAAAGGAACGGGGTTCCCCTCCCGCCGACGACCGACGATAGAGAATCAAAGGAAGTGCCGATGAATGGATATAAAATATGCATCTCGCCAATGAAGAAATGACGTGACAAACGGCGTTATGGCGTACCGGAAAAACGTTTAACCGATGTAATAGAACGACGCACAGGTGTATGAGAGACACATGACGGCGTAATGAACATGTCGTCAAGGTGTAATAGGAAAGCGTAATGTGAAAAATGCGAGAAACGTTGTATATGATAAACAACGTAGTGATTTCCTCATTCACAACAACTTAATGTATATACATGCTCATCATGGAGCAGGATACAAACTTATAAAAGTACACGACGTAACAGAAGGGCGTTGCAAACAGTAACCCCGAAGTCGATTGTAATAATTTTCCTTCTCTTTAAACGCAGTAGAGATGAACATATTAAATGTTTGTAGCGTTAATCACCAAATGTAAGCTCAATGAAATAAATGGGATTATGGATCTTTGTGTCAGTGAACATGAATGTGTCAATGAACATGGTTACATTATTACCTCTCCCGATGTAATTTGTCTCCAGTACATGAAATTCAGTACTGGAATTTTATATGGAGAGAATATAAAACATTTACAACAATGTTACTATTAATAACCAAATAGTCACACGACCGACATCCAGAACAAAGATTTTCCAGGTAACCAAGAAAGATCCTTAAAGAATTTTAAATTCCCGAAGAGAGGAAACACATTTAAGTCTCTCGCCGGCAGGAAAGTGAGGTTATTCAAAAATTTAGAATTTGAAATGACCTAGCACAAACAATTTGTCGAGAAGAAGAACAGTAAGAACATTACTAAAAAGCAGTTTGATGCTCTAGTAGACTGTACTGGTAATACATACTTGGTACATAGAAGACTTCACGACTTACGTGTCAGTAGGCTAGATCCTTGGCCGGCCAATACCTTCCCACTCACGCTAGTAATTTTAAATTTTCTCATAGGGAAGAAATTAAAATTAGTGCATAACTCCATCTGAATTATAAGCGTAATACAGTATACAGATGCAACCAACTTGGTGTGAAACAAAACAAGTCACAATGTAATAATCAGACAATTGTGTTTCAAGAATATCACACTTTCACAATAAACAAGGGTAAGTGGGTGAATAGGTTTACTCACTCACATAAACCAGCACGTGATCTCATTGTTGTTCGACACACCCTTAATTACATAAAGAGATCAGTAAAGAAGCTCATTAAGATGCGACACAGGGTCGAAGTAAACGGTTGAGTTGTGGTTACGTAACACAAATGCAACAGTCATGCTTCATATTCATGTCAGCATGAAAGACATATAAAACCTCTGTACGGTCTCTCTTGAATACAGGATATCAAAATCAACGTAATAATACTTGATACAACAAGAGATTACATTTTGGTAGGACCAAGGAACTGAATGTATGAAGGTGAACCTACCAAAACTGCAAGTCCGAACAGAGGTTACAACAACAACAACATGAAAGTTGACGGCTGCAAATAAAGTATCAGATCTCTCCGGCGGGAAGAAACGAAAAACCCCCGCCGATGAGGATACTATTTACAACCCTACTTGAGATATACACAAACTCAATGCATAAAATTCATGAATCAACGAAACGAAACCCGTTCGTTTATTGTAGAGATCACAATCGGCCTTCAAGCTCAGCACTAAAAGGCAGACTTACAAAAATGCCGGGATTAAATACAAATCTGTCACAAATTGAGCAATAATAAAACGAGGTCGCGAGAGCCCGTAAAAACCCACGACAAACACAACGGGCCGAACTCATTGTTCGTGTGGAGACGTGATATTGAAAACACATGGTCTCCATCACGCAGGACTGTGTTATCAGATAAGCCCGAGATTCATATTGACTTTAGAAAATATCGTCGGGCAATAATTTCAAGATATAGGAACTTTGAAAAACTCCGACAATAGTCATTAATTTCGCGACGTACGTCCGAAGACAATAAACACATGGCAGATGGAAAAACAGACCATGTGAAGTCTAAAAATTTGCCCAGACAAAATTTTGAAACAAGACAGAAATGTGAAAGAAAACTATCCTCAAATAATAATTTAATCACCATCGAACCATTGACAAAAATGACATAGGTGAGATAACATACGGCGAGGGAGCATTCTTTTGTCTGACATTTAATACGAGGAAGACGATTATTCGAAGCAGACGGCATATCCGGCACCAACGCTAAAAGCGCATCCAATTTATCCGAAAAACCATCATTGACGTATGTTCCTAACTTTACACTGAAGAAAAGGAATCAACAGATGAACTCGACGAGACCGGAATGGGCGAACGAGTGATATAACTTCAGCGAGAGGTTGACAAATCGTGGACAACCGCATGATAAGAAACGGAGACTGTGACTGACGAACGTGGTGACTTATATAAGAAGGCGAGACCGAAAGACGTGGCAAACGGCGTGGTGGTGTAGGAGAACGTCGAGTCGAAGTACGAGAACGGTATACCGGAGAACGGGAAGGCCGAAAAATAGAATTCCCGGTCTAATTCTCACCGATTTCGTAAGCAGTATGCATTATTTTAATTAGCAATAATCGCCGACAGATTGGATATTTAATGACGGAAATTGGTTGAAATATCAAACATTTATAAACAATGTTTCTATCTGTTACCCAATCAACCTGTCTCAATCCATGCCAACTCAATCCTAAAATTGAAGTCCCGTAACATGTCATTTCCACTATTATAGAATCGCTGATTCATCGATAGACGAAACCGCAAGACAGCAATTTTTACACTCAATGGTAGGACCGAACGACCCACCATAAAACGAGAAACGGATTTAGAACTGCGTTAGGATTTAACCCGCAAAAGAGAAACCGACACGACAACGTTATTCCGTTTAGAGGTAACGGAGTGTGAAAACCAAAAGACAATGAAGAGGTCGAGATAATATGCGAACCCACTGCATTCTTTTGTCCGACGAGGACAATGGATTGCTCAGGCACGGCAGGTTTAGAGAAGTCTTTGTCGAAGTAGACAAAGGAACCGGTTTGTCTGCATACATAGCCAAACCCGTACATGTAAGTGGTCTAAAATCTGTGATTTAACTAGACGTAGAACCGTTCCGCCGGAATATTTACAGAGGCGGGCGAGTTCTGATTACTAAGAACCATGGGAAACATTTATATAATGCAACGATATCTTCGTTAGCTTTCAATTTACAAGCAATTCCCAACAGGCGTCTGTCGACTTCCGAAAGGGACGGGTCGCCAGACGCCCGCAAAGGTAAGCCCGTCTAGCCTGGGCGAAATTTCCCCACGCTAACGGGTCCATAATACACAGTCGGCGCAACTTCGCCGATAACACAACTCTTTACAAGAAAACAAACCGTGTGGGCGTCCAAACTGGACCAACATTTCACACACGAATTACATGCATTAGATATCGGAATCTCAGACATAACTAATGAAAGAATTTCCGACAATAATGAAAGACTTTCCGACAAGAAATAACACAAGTCAAAACCGATAAGGATACTGCGGGTCGTTACAACAACAACCCAGGTTGTATAAACACTTCCTTGATGTGTACTGGTCGAGGTACAACAGAGAAAGAGGATTGGAATAAGGCTTGCATTGTTCTTTATAGTAGCCACGCTGGATTGAGTGGGAGAGCTCTCCTAGGGGCGGACAACTCTCTCCTAGGGGAGTTAATTTTTCTTTTAACTTCCGTTTATCTACGTTGTATCATCTTCCTGACGGAGATTAATAGGCATTGAATTCAAGCAGGTTTACGATTTAGGAAGCAAATTAGAAAGTTACCTTCTCCTGAACTAAACGTCGTAAAGATTTGAATCCTTTCAACATCTGTTGGTTAAAACTGAAAAAAAAGTCGTTTCTTCGTTCGGTGGGAACGCTCGCAGAACTGGCGGAATTAGAATGATTTCCGTTCAGACCCGACGGCGCAACCAACTGACCAATGTATGGCAGGTGTCTTTTGTGAACGACGGCTGAATACTGAGTCATATCTGATGCCCAATTTTGTATTTCTGGACAACTCTCCACGATTAAGTTATCTATCTTATACTCCCTCAGGTCTGGAGCCTGGCACAGTTGTCGTTTCAAAAGAATGTGTGGACGGCATGTTAAATGACTTCCATGAAATGGTGAGATTCATCATTGTACTATCGACTACGTATTTTATTTTGTTTGGACTTAATCTATGAAATAAAATATTTATAAATCCAACAGAATCAGAAGCTTCATTGTGATGAAAAAATATATGTAAAGAAAAAATATATAATATACTGTATAATGAGATAGTTGTGAAGGTGATCAATTTATAAAAGGGAATCCCTTACTCCCATCTACTGTATTCCAAGCTCCCTATGACCCTTTAGCCACACGACGGATAATTTCTCTGGCTGAAGGGTGATAAGAAGCTATGAATAATCTTCTTGCTGAATACTTCCGCTGTTATTTGTGGTCTTACATGGTCCAAGGCATTCACGGCTAAACATGATCGAACCTTATTTGGGAGATCTTATGTACAAATGGTAGTAAATGATGGGGCAAATTCCGCATAACAGGTTGGGAATGTTGCTTAAGTTTAGGTCTTCATCTTCGGTTGACCAATTGATAATTATATATGGATGATAATTTCTGTTTTCTTATAGCCCGTTTTAGGTAAACTGGTTCGGCGTTATGCTGTCCCGGACATAAAACTAACCCAGGAAATACTCAACTGTTCGAAGGATCTAGCTGACCGTTTCCCGACAGTATCCGGGAAAACCATGTCTGTAATCGACTTCTACGAAGGTGAATGGTTTACACACTGTTTTTCTAGCTAATTAATTAATTTGATCGATCTATCTTTGTTCTTGCGGTTGCTCCGATATATAGATGTCGCAATGACATTATTATTTATCTTTGCATACACCTACTCCACGAGATCAAAATACGACTTTCGGATACAAATATATCCACACGAGACACATGCCTCTAATCAATATCATTATTCTACACACACCAATTCTAATACATACAGCTTCAGAACGGAGGAATTGGAAATTAAGATTTGACTTCATTGCTGATCGGGGGTCATTTTGAGCTTATTTGCATGACCCTCTCTATACGGAACACCAGGAGTAAATTCAAAATGACCATATGCACCATCAGACAAAATTGCGTCGTCGTAGTGTTTCTTTCGTGCAATATTGTGTAGTTTTCTGCCATTTTAAAGAGAAAAATACAGAAAGGAAAAAATATCAAGAATCATTCTAACAAAGCCGCCATTGAAATTCTACTGACATTGGCTGGTACAGCTTGACCAAGATAAAATCTGGGGACTTTTTTCATATTCCTAATCTAAAGGATAGGCTACGAATTGTTTTCATTTTCTACCCGTAATGTACCGATATGCATTCGGATTCGAACAAGATCGCTGCCTCAACCATTCCGACTGGAAGAATTAATGACTATCATATCCGAGTTATATTAATTGGTCAACCATCTTTAACAAAGAAATCAAAGAATATACCTACTACTTCAACGAGGTTTCTTCAGCTGTTGTTCGAATTATTAAATCCAGCATTTGGGGGAAATCATTATATGTTCTAGAATGATTATAGACGGAGCAGCAAAAAAGACTTGTTTTCGAATTTAGTTTGTAAGGCGAATTATTAGAGAAATTACTAAATGATTAAGCCTCGTCCAAACAGGTCAAGCCAGATTAGATGGTGCAATCTGCGAATATGAGGAGGCCGAGAAAATGGATTACCTCCAAAGAATGAGTAAATCAGGCGTGGTCAACATAGAAATGGAAGCTTTACTGGTCAACGCAATGTGCCATAAAGCTGGTATAAGTAGTAAGTATAATGCATATTACTTTTACAGAAAAGAAATAGATAAAGAAAGTATACTTCATAACATAAGACAAACTTTAAATGAAATAAAATTATTTTCACTTGAAGAAATTAAAGCATTGCAGTTTCTTAAACAAATCAGCACATGCAATCTCACTTGAATGATTGGAGTAAAACAGCCAGACCGTAGTGAACTAACTTGTCGCAAAAAAAAGGCATAATGCAATTCGACCATATGGCAAGTCGTTTTTATTCAGTATTTGCTGATATCATCAAATCATTTGTAGATATCACTAAATCATTTGAAGATATCAGCAAATATTTAATGATATCGGTAACTGCTGAATAAAAAGTAAACCGGCTTGCCATACGATCACACTTCGTATTCAACATTCTTATGTTACGACATGATGGTTTGTGAACCTAACAGTATAGTATAGAAATCGGCCATAAAACGATATTTCCATACAGTTTCACTTCTTCTATGACTCCAGGTGCATCAGTGTGTGTGACATTACTGGACCGTTTGAAAGAAGACCAACTGACAGCCCCACATGAGACCTTGAAATCTTGGCAACAACGACCACAAATGCTGGTGGCACATTACATTAAACGGCAGCTTGGACTCCTGGATTAAAACCATGCTGATTTGGTTGGACTGTCCTATATTAATATCTGGTGATCTGAGATTGTCAGATTTGTAAATACATTAAATTTTATTTAAACAAAATCCCGAGTGAATCTCAGGCTAGGGTGAATGGGAGCAGATATAGGTATATTAATTTCTTTAAAATATTAACTTGATTAGAGAGCCTGGTAACCCAAACAACGAATAGTACTGTCCATAGACCACTGAGCCTAAACCAAATTTACTCCTTGGAAATTTTACCCCTGCGAGAGGTTAACCATGGTTTCATAGTCCCCCATAGCGAGGCAGTAAAAGAGTTTAATTTGGATCAATGATTGCTGGGATATATTTGATCGGCCATAATGATCAGACATTTTTAATGCCCAATTAATTTGCAATACCGACCATGGTCAACCAGGTTACGACCATGGTCAACCAGGTTATGACCATGGTCAACCAAGCTATAACCATGGTCAACCAGGTTATGACCATGATCAACCAAGCTATAACCATGGTCAATCAGCTTATGGGCATGGTCAACCAGGTTATGACCATGGTCAACCAGCTTATGGCCATGGTCAACCAGGTTATGACCATGGTCAATCAGCTTATGGGCATGGTCAACCAGACTATGACCATGGTCAACCAGGTTATGACCATGGTCAACCAGGTTATGACCATGATCAACCAAGCTATAACCATGGTCAACCAGCTTATGGCCATGGTCAACCAGGTTATGACAATGGTCAATCAGCTTATGGGCATGGTCAACCAGGCTACGACCATGGTCAACCAGGTTATGACCATGGTCAGCCATGTTGGGGCCATGGTCAACCATATTTTGTCACTCATGCCTGACCATGGGTGCTTGACCATGATCAACCATGGTTTCATGCTGTATCTGTTATGCAATTAACATTTCTTCACAGACATTTCTACAGGGTAATCTATGAGTGAACGTCAATCAAACAGTGGCATTTATGATATACTGGTTTACCAGTGAAACAAAGGCAACAAAAAGGCAGCTGTGAAAGTGTGGAGAACAGAACTTTACTGGGACAATAGAACATATACAAAGAACATGTACACATGTGTACCACAAATGTTAGCCCTGGAATGTATGGACGGATAATTGTACAATATATCTTATAATATTCCAGTAACCATGGTTACAAGTAATGAAAGTTCAAGAGGATTGATCTCAATATGAAAACAACTCCTGTTTGTTGCATGTGAAATTCAATAAAACACTGATTTACAAATACAGATATTTAACTTGTTGGATTTTATCTGTGAGACCAGACCAATTTTATTTTTTGTTTCACAGGTGGATTTTATTTTTTGTTTCATAGGTTTTCAAGGTTGGAGGCAATAATGAAAATAAAACTCAACATTTCAAGATAACCCTTTTCTTTCTGCATGTAGACGAGTTTCTGCTCATCTGGCCCTGTCCATAATGTCATAATAGTATAGTTTCTGCATGAACCTCCACAATCAAACAGGACATATAAATCATATGCAGACAGATCATCTATCATAATCGATATCCAGTGGTGAACTGGATAAAGTTGAAATTATCTAATTCCCAACCCTCAATACTGGGGGTGGGGAGTGTTAAAGGTAATATCACAGAAATTCAGTTAAAGTTACCAACATTGTTGATAACTCTATACACAACATTGGCATATGATGACAAACCTAAGGTTATTTGAGACAAACCTACGGGTTTTCCTGTTGCCAAGGTCAACTAGATTTGGCCTGGGGCAGCACAGAGGTGATGAAAGTAGCAAATTTCTTCAGTGAAAAAGTAGATGAATTTCTTCAAACCTCAAACGCAGTTTTCCATACAGCAAAATACAGCTGTGGTATATCATTTGAATTGAAGTTGCTGGAGCCCATTTGGTGAAAATCCAATTATTATTGTTATTAGAAAATTTCATGTCAGCTAGCATGATAAGATTAACTGAGAAGTTAATTCCAATGCCAGCCTAATCAGCAATAGCTGAATATCATGGTCACAGGATCGAGTCACAGGATGGTGAGTCATGCGATTGGATAGGATTGGGTTACAGGCTGGAGTCCCAGGATCCACAGGATCGAGTCACAGGATCCTCAGGATGGGTCACAGGATCGGATGACAGGATTGAGTTACAGGCTAGGATCCACAGGATCAACTCGGGTCACAGAATCTACAGAGAGTCACATGATTGGGTCACAGGATAGTCACAGGATCGAGTCACAGGATCCGATCAAGGAATCTGGCAATGTGCTGTTTCCTGATATTCATATGGAAAGGGTTATTACGTCACATGGCTATGAGAACTATGCTGCAGTGAACTCTCTTGTCATGTGTGTGTTTAACAGTCTCTACTGTGGGACACTCTTATTTCACCTGATTCATGTCAACTCTGATGGACCAGCCAGATAGTAAGAGTATAGTTTTGCACACAGATCAATACCCAGTGTCTGGCTGCTGATGTCTGCAGACAATTTTCAACACACTTTTATGAATGGCTGCACAGATTTATCAGAAGTCATTGCAAAGAATAAATAAAATAAATAAATTTAACTGCTAACAAGGAAGGCAGAGATTCTATTTTAATTTATGTTCTATGAGTGTTTCCCGGAGAGCTGGTCCTGTAATAGAGAGTGGTAGTCTGTGATCATGCCCTGGACACGTTTAGAGATCGGCCTGTAGTCGCACTCCATCGTCTTCTGCGAGATAACTGGAGCAGAGTTAAGGAAATGGAGACTAGAATTATCGCACAGACAACAAATTTTAACAGAAAGATTAACGGACAGAACTCCCTATCGCATTATATGACCTGATCTAACTTTGGGTGATTAAATGAAAAGGAAGTCAGATCAGACTTCATGTGAAGAATTTAGCTGTGTTGCAAAGTTCCAGAAACATCCACTCAAAACTCTATGAGTAATTGATTATACTTCAGTGTCAATGGTACATTGTAATTGATGGCAAAAATGGCCAAAAGTTCAAAATGTCATAAATTTAACAAAAATGAATATTTCGTCTCACAAATAGCAGGTGCACATCTTCGAAGCATGCTCAATAAGCCTGCAAAGTTCCAGGAGGAACTCCCAGTGAAAATTATGCCACTAGAGTATTATACAATTCAGGTATGACCGACAGACAGACGGATGCATGGCCAGATGTACAGACAAAGTAATCACCTCCCAGCCTTCTTCTTTGTATGCAGAGGCATAAAAATTCTACTTACTTCAATGTTAATTTTAGGTTCTCGGGGAGGAAAACAGCTGCAATCATGTGACATTTTTTTTATTTCTGACACTAGACACATCAAGAAAGGATACATTCTTTCATAACAAAGTTGTTCTGCTCATGATGCTGCCATTTTCGTTCCAAATTACCAAGCTGAAAATATATATGAAACACATGAGGGAAAGAAAGAGGGACAATCTCACTTTTCAAGTGAACAAAATCTCTAGCTGCATCTTGTGCCAAAGAATGAAGCTCCTATACCCAAGGCAATTAATTTGTTACCAAAGCAAGTCAGTAGATGAGTGCACAGGAGTACTGTATGTTTCAAGGGGAATCCAAACTAAAACTTATGGGGAAGAGATATGTTGCTGCCAATTTTCTTCTGAAAATTTTTAATTTCATGAAACTATTCCTGCTGTTGTAGATATTGTACTTCAAAGAATTTCGGATCTGCCTATATTGAAGGTATGGCGCTAGCTTATTATCCACTGTTTTTGCAGAGTGAAGTTAAGCTGTGTATGTGAGATGCTGAAACACTACAATATTACCTGTGCGAATGTTTCATTCTCGTTGAGCTGGGCCTTCAGTCCTTCATACTTTGACGTCACAGTCTGCATCATTTTCTTGAATGTTTCCCTCCTCTTCTGTAAGACCACCTTATCTTCCATTAGTTTCTGTTCAATGTGAAATCGGTTCAGCTATCAGTTCTAACTTTATTTATTGATTACTCTAATATTTGCCCAATTCAGATGCACATCAGGGAAAAAGTCTATCATTGAAGTACCCAAGTCAACAATTCATGCAAACTGAGACGAGACTAACCATGGTGACAATTTTGAAAACGAGAGGCATGATCTTGATAATTACCATCACATCTTCCATACTCTACTCTTGGTTTTTAGACTAATCGTTAATTCCTATAGAACTGGAGAGTAATGGGGCCTTCTCACATTAAAGTAATAACACAGGGATATCCAACATGCTTCACTGAATAGTAGTAGCTATGGCAGCAGTCTCTGGGTTACTTTATTTCCATTTCTCCCCATGCTGATATATGGGGAAATATTCTATCTGGTATTACATGTACCTGGCATGAATGAGGAAAATAGGCTTCATACTACTCTATTGTATGATAATGATACGCTTACTTTAATGAATAGACTGGCAAAGGACCTTACATAGTTCATTGAGGTTTTGGCCCCCATTACGCCTGGTTTAGAGTGACAAAATGAAATATCATGTGCGAAACAAGTTTTTCATTTAGCTTGCAGAATATATGATCTTGTCATATGCTCTAATTAATTCTCAGACATTGGCTCTTGAGGTTTTGTATTAACATCATTGACGTAGTGTATTCATGCAAAATCATCTAGTTTGAGGTGAAAACATCATCCTCTTTCCCTCATACACATATAAAGCAACTCCAGAACCAAGATAAACATTACCCCAAAATATTGGTCGTATCAACCGATAGTTGTTGCCCAAAATAGGTTTTGGTCCTAGACTAGCTTTATATGTTTACAACCAGAGAAGAGAGTGATGTTTTCACCTCAAAACAGATTTTTCTTTTTGGCACAAATCCACTACCTTGAAGAAGCCTAAGACCCAGCACATAGAATTCAATCAGACCATTCAAGAAGGCAAGTGAAAACTTTCTTTTGTACGCGATATTCCATTTTGGCATTCCAAACCACGCTTCATGGGGGCCAAAACCTCACTAAACTGAGTGAGGTCCTTTAATTAAGTTATAAATATGGCAGTTATCATTAGTTCAGAATATTTCAAATCTAACTTTCATTCTACACATTCGACAAATTTGAGGAAGAATGTAAATGATTCTAATATTCCAACTGACCCGTCGTTTCTGCTCGGCACTCTCCTTGAGACTGCCCAGGTCCGAGAAGACCTCTAACTCCTTCTCCATGCCGGCGATCTTCTCCTTCAGCATGTTCAATTCTGTGGTAATCTTGTTCTCCAGTTGTTCCACCTTCTGTAGGTCCTGATGGAGTTTGTCACTCTCTGGCAAAAAATGAGTGAATATCAAGTGAACAGTCATATGGGTGCAGGAATAATATTTGTCATCCAGTGATTCTTGCACAAAGTTTGATGGTCCTACCAAACGATCCCCATATCCCATACATTTTGATGCTAAATTGTGGTAAGAGGGTATATTTCACATGTTTTAATTGTTTACTGTTTTAGAGAATGGTCGAGTCTGACTAAAACACACTCAAAACCATCAATATCAGGCCTGTTTGGAAACGACAAAGGCCGTGATCTTTTGATTTGTGATGTCAGAGTCTGATTACGATCAATGATAGCAATTGTTTCAGGCAACTTTTCCATTATAATGACAACAAAGTCACAAAGCTAAATTTTCAAGAAAAAAACTTTGAGTACTACAGTGATACTGTCCACACATTGGACCAGATTATAGTGTTGGTTTTGACAAGATTCAAACTACTTTAAATTTAGGCATGGGACCATGGATAATGTTGGTATTCAGAGATACGTGTCAGTATCATGTACATAGCAGGGATTCATAGAAGTCGCCTTTTAGGGCCGGTTATCGGTCCTAAAAAAAATTGAGAAACTCAATTTGTGGGGGGTGAAAACTGAATTTGTGACCAATTATGACCATTAATTTAGAGAAACTGAATTTCAACCGAGACAAAAAACTCAATTCGAGCTAATTAAAACTGAATATGATTTGCGTAACTCACTGTTCAATATTTATTTACACGTGTTGGCGGAGAAAACCGCAGCTCGACACGGACCTAAACAACCCGCCATTTTATGGAAATTCACGTGACTGTAATATCTAGCTCGGGTGCCCTTTGAAATTACTTAGTTGCGAGGTTACGAAGGGTTCCCGAAAGACTTTCTCGTGAGACTTTACAAGAAAAAAAATCAATACAGACAGTCCTTTCCAGTTGCCGGGATACATTCGATGCTCCGGATGCTTTCATCATCAAGAAATTCTACGTTTTGAATGACAGATGTATCAGTCGATCCGAGAGACTTAATACTTAAAACTGACTGCTTGAAGTTTATTACTGACAACTCAAAACTTAACAACTGGAAGTGAATGGTCTGGATTGAGAATTGATTTGAAAATGAAAGTTCACACGCATCAACAACAACAACAACACGTGTAGACAACACTGCAGCGCATTGTCATTTGACGATCTAAATATTTCATTTTCATTTTTTATGAGTTGATTCATTTATTGAATAAATTGTTCTGCCTCGATAGTTTAGAATTTTTCTTGATTTTTTCAGATCTTTGAATAAAGTTGTAATTTTTTTTAACAGGTTAGGGCAAGTTGCTCATTGAGCTATTGTAGGCTGATCTAACTAAAATTCTCCCAGACAACTCTCACTGAACAAGAGCAGAGAGCAATTGGTTGGAAACGGCTGTTAGTAACCAGCTAATCAACATCTTTAGTTGTTATCCATAAATTCGTTTAGTTACAGAGAACAATAGATTAGGTGACCAGGACACATTATGAGGTGAACAAAATTGTTTATTCCTATGAAATCACAATCATGATTAAATTATACATGTATGTGGTATATAATGCAACTGGTCCTAAAAATATTATTAAACTCAATTTGCACCCACAAAAGCACGCTAAATACTAAATTTGCTGGGTGAAAAACTCAATTTGACCATTAACGGTCCTAAACAGAATGACTTCTATGAATCCCTGCATAGTTTTTACAAAAATCGGCCATTGGGGTCCATGTCCCCCGCAGCAGCAGCACCAGTTATGGTGGATACATCCAACTGATGCCGGTGCTGCCGCTGTGGGGGATGTGGACCTCTACGGTCAATTGTTTTGGTCGATGATATCCCACCATCCTCTTACCAATGTCGAGTCACTCTCATTCGCGAGTTATTGTCCAGATAATATTCAAGTGGCTGATGGTGGCCATCTTGGATTACACAAGATGGCTGACTGTGGCCATCTTGGATTATGTAGGTAACTGAAAAGCAACCTCAATCGTCCTCTCAACGATGTCAAGCCACTCTCCAAGTTTGAAGTCGATTGCTTCAATAGCTTTTGAGTTATTGGTCAGACAAGTTCCAACTACTGGCAATGCAAGATGACTGATGGCGGCCATCTTGGATTACACAGGTAACTGAAAAGCAATCCGAATCGTCCTCTCAACCATGTCAATCCACTCTCCAAGTTTAAAGTTGATCAGTTCAATCTTATCAAGTTATTGCTGGGAAAAGGTTTACACGGGTAAATGAAAAGCAATCCCAACTATCCTCTCACTGATGTTAAGCCTCTCTCCAAGTTTACTGTTGATTGATCCAATCGTTCTCGAGTTGTCCAGACAAGATCCAACTGCTGAAAATTCAACATAGCTGACAGCCATCATGGATTACACAGGTAACTAAAAGCAATCCCAGCCATCCTCTCATCAATGTCAGGAAACTCTTCAAGTTTGAAGTCGATTGGTCGATCGGTTTAACATTTCTCAAGTTATTGGGTTGACAAGAAATGTTCAAAGATCCAACTGATGAGATGCAAGATGTCTTATGATGCCCATCTTGGATTAGCAAATCCATGATTTCCTCAAACCCAAAAATCCTCCACTCCCAATGGTTACTTCACACCCCTACCCAGTGGTAATTCTGACCACAATGGAAGTGCTGGTCCAGACAATCAGACTTACCCGCTCCTAGTCCAGAGGCTGTAGCCTCAGATTTCTTCATCTCTCCAGCCTTGAACGAGAGGTCTTCCTTCATCCTGGCCAGCTCCATTGGTGACGGCAGGTGGGAGAAATGTCCCATGTTCTGTAGGAAGATTGGTCAAGTTTTTTTTAGATAACGTACTGTTGTATGTATTGAATCAAATCAATGTTTTGAGAATAAAATGAAAATGTGTGACAATGATTTGGGTAAGAGGATATTTTTTTGCAAAAGATTGGCAACAATCTATACTCTGCTCTAACAGATATCCTATTGAAATTTGTTAATACTCAGAATGAGAATGCCTTCATGGAGGTTGAAGGGTACAAAATGACAAAAAGTATCTTTATGTAAGGGCATAGACAAGTTTTAAAGTTTGAGGGGACTTCAAAGGGGATGAGTCTGAGATGGGGCTTGAAGTATAGGATTTTTAAAATGTTTTAATTGATGGTAATTGATGCTCACTGGGAGCATCTGAGCGGTTTAAATTTGCAACAATTGAACTGTTATTTTGTGCCAAAATGTTGTATCAACAGAGAAACAGTCATGGAAATACACTAATACAAGTTAACTTCTTCTGTAATAAGTGACAATTGACAAAGATGTGCAATAAGATAACCATCTTCTTCTGCATCATTTTTCCTTTCTTTTTTTTTCTTTGAAAATTTTGCCCTTTTTGTCTTTTTTTTTTTACCAGCAAAATTAGGGGGTGGGGGAGGGGGGCTGCCACTCTTGCTATGAAGGACCCCTGCATATTGTAAAAGTCTGGTATAAATTTCCGAATAACAATCCTAAACATGACTAATGCATTCAAATAAAGCCAGAATCTGAAATGACCCACTATTGATACAGTTGAACGACCGATTGATGGTAGCTCACCCGACTGATGTGTTCCAATAAAGCCACAATGTTCTGCTCCATGTGATCCACTTTTTCCTGAAATGAAAATGAACGCAATGAAGATGTCGATTTCTGTTATTATAATAAAACATTTCTTTGTTGATTGTTAGTAATACTGTTAAAGTATTTATGTGCCCAATTAAGGTCCATCTTTTTTGTAAGCATCACAAAACAAAGGAGAAGAATAGAGAATCAGGGTACAACAATGAGACTATATGGCAGCTTTTCAGAAATACAAAGGCCTGAACAACAGATCCTTACATGAAAGACCGACCCAAACCTTCACTGAGACTCTATGATTGGCAGAGTTTTCTTCAAATTATCACAACGTACCAATGAAAATTTCATATCTGCCTATTGCACATTATTGATAGAACAAAGAAGAGTCAGTCTGTGCAGTGACCCGTGGCTTCAGTTGATCAGCTACTGGTTCATATAATTACACTTTGCCCTATCTTTTAACCCAGGAGAATATTTTGAACTGGTATTTTCATGTAATATTTACCAAATTATACATTATTCTAAGCATAATGACACTTTCTTTGAATACTGGGAAAATATAGTACTTGTATATAAAATTAGATCAGTTATCACCAGTTCAAGTATTTCCCAAGGTTAAAAGATAGGTGAAGTGAAAGTGAAATTATACAAACCAGTAGATGATCAGCTGATGTCATGGGTCACTACACAGACAGGCTCTTTTTTGTTCTCTCAATAATGTGCAAATGGCAGATTGTGATACGTTCCAATATCAACAAATACAAACATTGTGGAAACATCATCATTGTTTGGTTGATTGGTCTTCAACTTAGAGCAGCAAGCTCAGTACGATTGCCAAAGTTTTAATATTGAGGACTATAACGCTAAAACTCACAAGTTCTTGTGCCTTTGTGTCTTCAAAATTGTTGAGGAACTCTGAAAGACAAAAAAAACCTTTATCACAATACTGTTGATACAATTCAAATAAAATCATCAGTCAATGCTGGCATGTCTTTAACCATACCTGGCTTGAGGGTGGGTGATTATCCTCCCACCCCCCAACCCTACTACCTTTTCACTGCAGCTCCGGAATGAAGAGACTTTTCCACAAAACTTATGAAAATTTTTAGACTATTTGCATAATCTCAGGTGCAACGGGTCATGGGAAAATTTAAAATGGTGGCCGAATGTTATCCTCAGAAAGTTGGGTTCTGAATATTTTCTCTCCATATTCTCACATTTTGCTTCACTAAAATGGCACAAAAGTATACTATTTTGTCGAAATTAAATTATTCGCTATCATATTGATTAGTTTATGAGAAAAAGTATCAAAATGTTTTTGTAACTAGTCCCTGACCGCCAATATTAACTGGGGCATCGAATAAGAGACGTTTGACTACAAAATAAGCAGACCATAGGGCTACAAAATACACCTGCATATTGGACCCTGATTTAACATTTCTGATCTCACATGGGCAAGTCATGAAGTATAATTTTGGTGCTCAAAATATCCCCTCCTCCTCACTCCCTACTGAATCAACATTTCCTTGCTTGGGTCTTTGAGGTCACCCAGACATTGCCCGTTGACATCAAAATCAACATGGTTTCTTTCCTCTAAAATTGTGGTACTCGTCACAATCCCTATCCAAGAACTGGTGATACCACAAGATGAACTGAAGTTATCACAAGTCATGATATCATTGTCATCATGAGTAAATCGATTCATAAATGAAGAATTGGGAACAATTGTTGATGATAACACATTCTGAAATAAATTTTAAATCTCTGAATGCTGAAAAAGAAACCGGAGTCAACAAAAAAGTGAACGAAGAACATCAAATCAACGTGAACTGACATACAAACATGGTAACGGCAACTTCAAAACTATTCATACACATTCTGGCACATACCATCTAGTTGTTCAGGAGAAACTGAAAGAGTTTAAAGCATACATTCGTTACTTACACCAGGCAAAAAGGGACTACCATGACAAAAAGAAGACAAAGCCGAGAGGAACAGTATAATTATGCGAGTGTAAAGGGTGACTCATTAGTGGAAAAAAACATTCAAAAGCAACAGTTGAAAATTAAAACAGTAGTCTAATATGATGCCTGCTCAAGGTGTCAAATTGGAACCAATCTACTTAAAATCGATTGAAATCAATCTGCCTAAAATAAATTGAAGGGAGGTGAAGAATGGTTGTAAGATGTGCAAGAGAATTGAGTGACTATCACTTTCCCTGGCAATCTGATTAAAATCAGATCTACAATAACCACTTTCCATCTTTACTAGTCACTGAATCAACGACATGTTAGCTTTTTTTTAAAGATCTGTTTACAAGCAGATTTTTTGCTATGTAGTCCTTACCATCCATGGTTTCTTCTCTCTTTTTCAGTTCCTTGTACTTCTGATTTCTTTCACCTGTCCAAGACAAATTCACATAGCTCAGTTATATAAACTATAAACCTCAGCTGTTAACTATTACCAACTCAGCACCACTGACTGACCATACATCTGTGTTTATGTCTTTTAGTACGAGGACAATAAAAATAAAGGTTCTCAAACCAGATTGTAAGATTCTTACTGGGTAATAATTACATGGGTCGTATCAAGGTACACCTCGATTAAGGCTTGTAAGCTTGGGTAATATAAAGATTGGAGCATATGTGAGACTAAAATATTATGGGCTCGCTTGAAGATTTAAATTGACCATATCAATCCATTTACAATCCATTTCAGAAGATACAATTTAACCCTATCTTGCCCTTCCTCTGAATATTCTTCTGACCCCATGAGCTAGGGGACTGGAACTTATCGCACTATCATGACTATACCCTTGGGTCAAGCTCTACTAGAAAATGTAGAAAAATTCAAGATGGCCACCATGATGATGCCACAGTGATGTCATTTTCAAAAATGCATTTTTGAAATGCTTTTTCGGTGAGATTTTCCAATTTTTTATTTTTGTTTTCTTCACAAAAACTACATTATGAATTAGAAAATCATAATCTGACTTGTACACTTTTCCTCACAGAAAAATCGCAGGGATTTTGAAGAAAAATGATGAAAACATCACTCTTCTGGTACCCCACATGGTCGCACCCAACACAGGCCTGGTAGGGTTAAACCAAGACATTTTACCTTGGTTTTCCTCAATGTCCATATCTAGTTGTCTGATTTCTTCTTGCACTTGTGACGTTTTATCTCGCAATTCATTGGCCCTGGATTAAATAAGAATGGAATATAAAATCTGACATGCGGACATGTAGATGATTAATGATATGATCAGCCTCAAAATTTAAGAAATTTTAACTCTCAACTGTTTTCAGCATCAAACATGTTACTAAGGCTTCATAGTTTTCATATTTGACACCGGTGATGTCAATACACACAGTAGACATGGTAGAAGGAAGAATATAAGTCAAGAGAAATCTGAAAAATTCCCTCTGCTTCGATGAACTTCAGGCTCGCCATAGCATGCACAAGTACAAGATCTGGAATAGCGATGACGTCTGTTATACGACATTCCACATTATGACGTTGTTCAACAAGCAGTCATGATGACTACCTTAAATTATTGTGATATTGCAATGTGAAAACCAAGCCACACCGTGCACTTTGCCATGGTCATAAAAATAAATAAATAAACGGCATGCCATGCCATATATTTTTGATGATCATTCTCTCCCATTTTCTTATGAACACTAGTCTCAAGTTAAGATTGATGTGGTCGAATCTACTATATTTTGTACCTGTTGTACCACATGCCACTCTCATTGAGTTTCAAACAAGTTGATGGCAGTCTAGATTTTGTGGCTGATTGCATCTTTAAATACATCTTAAATCAAAGCAGAGTTTACCCGATATACATGAACAAATGATTGACTCTGCACACTGATGCCTGACCTGCTGTGGAGATTCTTCCATAAAGTTTTGGGTATTAGAATTACGTTTCTGCCTATATTTTACCATGGGGGAACATATTTAACTATTGATAACAGCTATAAATATGGTAAATAGGGATTGAATTACTCTTATACAAAGAAAGGACCATTATGCTTATCCTAATTAACATTTTGGCAACATTTAAGTTGAAATATTCCAGTTATCACCAGTTGAATATAATCACTCATGGAAAGCCAAGACAGAAACAAAATTCCACTACCCAGAAATTTACATAAGACGTTAAACAGCAGGTATTTTAAAAAGCATCAGAGAAAAGAATCAATCAACTGATAAATTGACATCGGGGAAGCTTCTGCCAAAAACCTGCAAGACATTAATTTGTTACTGTAAGGACAATGTCTCTGCAACTTACTGTCTGTCCATGCTAGCGATTTCTTGGTTATCTTCCTTCACCTGTTTGAGGAGTTTCTCACGTTCCTGGGCGGGGTCACCACGTGATTGGGCCTCCTCCTGTAGACTATCTCGCTTTACTTCTAACTCGTGTAGCTGTTCGTACAACCTCACTGTTCAATGTCAAACACAGGTGAGAGGGAATCAGATATATCACAGGACAATGTGTTTTATATCTACATCATACCTGTCTGTCATCACTACATGTACATAGGAGTTGTTTTATCTGAATATTATCTGTTATTTAAGATAAAAATATACACAGGAATACTTCTTCAGACTGTCATGTGGCTATTCATTTATTGTCTAATGATCTATTGTCTACTGATCCATTCACTCAAATAAGCATGGTAAATATTAAACATTTATAAACAATGTTAGTATTTGTAACCAAATCAAACCTGCTTTTGCTATGCCTTATCTCCCTTTAGGAAGAATCCTACAAATAGTTAAAAACGAAAAGTTGTCTCCCCTTAGGGAGCTCTCTCAGCCCAGCTAGGTTACTTAAGCTCTGTCCAATCCATAATCTCCCTCTTTCTCACTCTTATAGCCCGGGACGTGTGGTGTGCAAGGCCGTGGAGTGAGGGGCAGGATGGGAGGGCAATCAAAGCAAAAGCAGGTTTGATTTGGTTACAACTAGTAACATTGTTTATAAATGTTTAATATTTGTGACCCAAATCTACACCTGCTTTTGCTATGCCTCACTACCAACATAAGGAGGTGGGCACCTCGGCCTTGTTGTAGTTCCAATAGCAGGCTGAGTAACCGCTGAGATGATCACGGACATGGCACACTAGTACTCGACAAGAGGGACCCTGGTCGGTGACGCTGTGGGTAGTCATGGAGTAATCATAATAGATAGTTGAATGTACTCGTCCATGTAGCCATGATCGTGGATGTGGTGCACAATTTTACCCCCAACGAAGGAACTCGGGCCGGTGGCACTGTGAGTATTCGAGTGGTAATCAGTGTATGACGAGAAGTGGTCATGTTTGTCCCGCCAACATTGCATACAAGGTGCCCATCTTATACCACTCTTTAGTCCACAAGCCGTCTTACGTCAACTCTCTGTACTTTAGTCCCTGTTGCTGACAGTGGTAAACCTGAAAGTAGTACTCACGAATGTGTCAGTTCTTGTAAGATGACTTGTGAGTTGACAGCAGCTGCCTATCTTGAGATGATCTAGTAAGTTGGTCATAATTGCCCTCATGCACCACTCTCTGTACTTTAAACTTGAAACTGACACAAAGTATACCTAAAAACCAATACGGTAATTTCCCTATTAATTCGCGATGTAGTGATGAAACTCGCCACTCCAAAAATTGGCTACTTTCGAATTATTTGTCGAGCGAATTCCAGAAAAACGCGAGTGTTCGAATTAAATGTCGCGCCGATTTTCACGGGAGATCCAAAATGGCGGACCGCTTTGCCGTGGTCGTAGTGATCGTATTTATTACCGTGTATTAACTTTGATGTCTCATCATAGTTTCCATAAAAGGCAGTGTATGATGTCAGAAAATCTCCTCTACCCTGATAAAGGCATCTAATTTTATTCGAGAAAGTCAACCATATTGATCGAGTGACGAGTTCAGCAAGATCATGCAGATTTTTGAGCTGACGTCCGTAAATTCGCTTCCATAATAACATCGTAAAAGTAGGCCAAAACATTGAACGTATTCCTTCCTTTTTGTTCAGTATTAGCTATGATCTATATTATGAAACCTAACTGACATGGAATTGAAAGAATATTCTGGAAATATAAAACTATACACATATTAGAGTATTCCATGTTCGAGTCGTTCGGTATGTCAACGTTGTTGTTGTGAAGCCTGAAAATGGCCTGTATCATGAAGCTTTAGACAGACAAGCGGACTGCCATAGACTTTTTGGTCTGCAATGTCCATCATTTTACACACACCATCCAGGACTTGAATAAATATCCCGGACCTATGAAATGAAATGAATGTAGAATTAACGGCGGATGGTACAAGAGAACCGAGTGTCAGTCGGCAATACAGATTTTGATTTGTTTCAAGTATGAGAATATCTATTACGGTACAGGTACTGTAACATTTTACTAAAAGTATGGGGTCGAAGTATGATATCGTTCTGAATATTAATTAGCTACTGGTAGGTTCTCATCTCAGAAATTTTACCTATTGCCGTTTAAATGTTTCTCAAATTTGTTTAGAATTAGAGTAATGGAATGGCGATAGCGATGTTTTGATTCTTATTGTAAAAATGCGGGGTGTAATTCCAAAGAATTTTTATTGCTGGAATTTCGCTAAGTTCGTGGGTATTCATAAGAAGTATTTTCATTAACAATAAAATATTTAACTAAACGGGAAAGAGGTAAGTCTTTATGATAACTGTATTTGAACAAAACAGAGCACATGCAGAGATGACTGTTGTCGGCGCTTCACATCACAAAATGTCAACTGCGTGATTTTCTGTCTATGTTGCGTTAAACGATAGGTGTATTTTGTTAAAACTTTTTCATTTTAAGTTTATCTAATTATCTAAATAAGCAGGTGTGTTTTGCCTTATGGCCAGTGTCACAACTCCAAGACTATCCCTGAGTTTCAGTTGGTCGACTCTGACGATGAAGACTTCCTTGGATTTTCTGCGGAAGATATTCCCCCGGAAATGAAGATCGAGTGAGACCAGTTTGTCCGCATCTGAATGTGCTGATTTGAAAACTTGTAGCTTTAATCTCGGATAAATTAAATCCAGTACACAATGCCTCAGTAAATTGCATGTATGATGCTTTTATTTTATGCCGTTTTATGTTATATATTGTTATCGTAGTGCTCCTGTAATAAAATAAAGTGCTGTATTCTCATATGCATCCGTTTTACACTTTTGTATCAAATCATCACCACTCACTTCAGCTTGTTGCCTGCCGTTCAGTTGTTCGTATTCCACTTAAACGGCATGGTAATTTCAATAATATCACATGATTGAAAGTTCCTGGTTCACAATATATGACTGCCGACTCAAAATCAAGTCATTCAACAATGTTTAATTCTTGAAAAGAAAAACTTTTACCTGCATCCGATTGTCTTTCTGGTTTAAGATTTGGCCCGACTGTATTTTTTCCATAATTTATAAATATACACTCAGTAAATATAACCTGATCCACTTCAGGAAATATACAGAAATCGACATTTCAATTAACCGGTAAATTAGATCATCTATGTAAGTTGTGATTGTATTCTGATCGGAGAATCATGACGAAAAGCTCAGCAAATGTACAATCCCGTTTCTCAACGGTTTAGTGAAATTAATTCAGCCTTTCAGAGAATCTAGTTGAGAAAAGTTATAAAATATATTCATATGTTCAATATCATCATGATTTTGTCCGTGCAGTACTGAGACCCATATCGTGGATGGATTTATTCCATTTTCCTAAAAAAAAATTCTAAACACTACTAATATCCAAATTATAACCGCGGCATGCGATTGTTGACTCCAGGTCAGATCGACAGCCGGCTTCATCTGAAAATATATTAGCATAAAATGTATTCTATATAATCACCAACGTATAAAAGTTAAAGGGGCCATGAATTAATGAGGGACGATGAACCACTGTAAAGACTTGAACAGAAAAGGAGCGCCATGAAAATTTCCTAAGAGCGTGTCACGTCGACCATCGTTGTCGGTGATTTTTATGTTTCGTTCAAACATAATTCATTCGCACGCAGTTCTGCTTTCTCGGCAAATATTCACCGTGTTTTCCAAATAAAGGAATGCTGATTGAAACAAGTGAGAAATGACTACATTGTAGTCAAAACCTGCGGCAGTGGCAATAATACAGTGAAAGGCATATCAGCGGAGATAGTGGTAAATGTAGAACAAGCGCCATCTGCCAGTGTTTTCATGCCAAGGGAAGTAATTTTCAACTTCTAACCCACAATTGTAGGAATTGCGTAATAGGTCTGATACAATATATGTATATTCACTTTCCCCGTTCAAAATCCAACGGTTTTGACTAGTCCGTGCCGTCTATTTTGAATTGACAGACGAAGTCCCAATGATCGCTTTGGCAATGTCTTGGTACAAGTATCATGTATGCCAAGTTTCAAAACATTCGGTTCAGCTGTTGCTTTTTGCAAATAAAAAAAGCTTTCAAATATTTGGAAATCCAAATAAATTTCAAGGATTTAATCGTAGCGCGAAAATCGACGCGCTTCAGTCACCCTTCTCGCTTACTTTGCCGAGCAAACTGGAAAATTTATATTTCCTTAAGTTAATTTTCAATGAATTTAGTATCAGGTCCATCTCTTTGATCTGTGAAACTATGGAAGGGGGTTGAAGGCTTTACCCAACTGTCCAAGGGGCATAGTTACACTTTTCACTATTCAAATTGAGGCCTGTGACAGTATTGATATTTGATTAGAATAATTAATTAAGTTTCTGCATTTACGTGTGTTATCATCTGCAAACTGAATACCTTGACACTCTTTTCCATGCAGCAAGTCAATGGTTTGCTCCTTCTATATAAATGATTAACTATTTAATTCTTAGGAAATATCATCTCATGTTCGACCAAGCCTTTTTGAAGGTTGCTTATTTTATTAATTTCTTTTTTTAAAAATAAAATTCTGCAAATAAGAAACATTTCTAATCAGTATCTATGGATATCTCCCTATACTCAATTCGCGAATATGTTTGTCACTAATTCATTCCGAAGGTGATTTATGTTCGAAATGTCAGGGCTAGTTCACTGAACAAGGTTTGTGTGCAAGAGAATTATGTCGAATTCTCGTTATTATCTTTTGGTACATCAATTATTGCATTCACGAAAACGGCTGCCAAGTTAAAGTCAATATAAAAGGCATCTAAGTATCAAACTCAAAAACTCCTCCGGGAAATAAGGCCCAAGCTTTTGACAACGAAGTCAAACAGATCGCTTTTATAGTCAGCATCTGCTAATATATGACGTAATTCCATTCGTAAAACTGATTGACAAAGTAACGTAAATTGTGAAGTGTAGAACCAGTAAATTCTAGCCGAAATGGGCTCTGACTTGAGAGAATGATGTGAAATGCAATATGTTTCTGCCCATTATCTGCTGATACACATAAGTATTGAATCCACGGGAGTGAATCTAAAGGGATTCTGAGTGCCGAAGAGGACGAGAACATCAATACCAGCGAAGCGAGTCCCTGGCTTGCGAGAATGAGGATAGAGAGCGTGTTCCGAAAGAGGACCATTCAAAATAGCCATGTGCCAAAGTTCATACTTGTAACTATGATGTATTGTTCGCTCATAGGGTTGTCTAACTCATTAAATACAAAATAGTGATTTCTGTATAAAAAAACCAGTTGCGCATAAAGTCAGTTTTGAGTATTATCAATGAGTCGGTTTCGCTAAGACAGTAAGTTCATCTCCAGTGATTGGAGGGTCATTGTTTCGATTCCCACAGAGGGTTAACTTATTCTTCCTTTCAAAACATATTTCCATATATGCGAATTGCTTGGGGGGATAAAGTTAAACATGATACCAAATTGTCATTTCTATAAGTTAAACATCTTTATTCGACGAAAGTTGGTGAGTTTGTCCCTAACTTCTGAAACGTAATTGTTGCGTTTGTTTTTATGATGCATGATCTATAATTTGATACCAAGTATTATTCAATGTTAATCATAATGACAATGCGTTGCTTATCTACTTCTTCACCAATTTGTGAATTATCTAGATTGGGTAGATAAAATGAGTTATAGATGTAGTTAACTTATTTTTCAACTTACTAAGGCAGTCGCCTATCACTGTATGCAAATTAGCCGAACCACTGACACGGTTGCGGCTCATCTTCCTTGGTATATAGTCAATTCAAGGATCTTAAAAATTATATACGTGTAATTACTGTTCAGTGAAAATGGTAATATCTGAAAACAATGACTGATGTGTCGATCGACAGCTTTTTTTTTAGCGTGTTGACGTAAGAGAATTGATGTCTGAATGGAATTCAACGAAGCAATAATTCATTCCACCAAATATAGTTGCAAATGAATTCAAATGTGCCTGAAGACAGGGTTGTCATGTGATATCGGAGGTTGAAAAGAAAAGTGTGGCAGAGATCACACTCTCTTAGCGCATGCGTATTTCAAAAAGTCACAAGAAGAACAAGAACAACAAGAACAACAACAACGCGAGCCTCTCGTAGACCTGCGTGCCGCAGGTAAAAATGATATTTGATATTATATACGAACGCTGGAAACTGAAGAATGATTCAATAGCGGGCCGTGTGCAGACACTCGACCACGTGCGGGGGACTACCGTATATATTTTACCCGACTGCGGTGAAACGCGATCAAGTTAGGATAAAATTACAGGACTGCGGAGTTAACTGAATCAATTTTTTTCCTTATAGACTGTAAGTAATAGTAATTCAGTCTGATTATATTGTACCATTCCCTGTTGTTTCTCTGCATTTACGAATAATAGCATACGGCGACATACTATACGAGATTCTAGTAACATATTCACTTTACTTTCATCGGCACGAACTCCGTGGCGAAAACGGGAGTGTTCGAATTTATTGTTTCACGGGTATATTGAAAATGCTCCCGTTTTCGTTTTATTAGGATGGACAAAATCACAACAGGGGAAAAATCGGCCGTTTTCGAATTAAATTTGGAAGGTGAATTAATAGGGAAATTACCGTACTTACCCTTGTGTCAGGTCTTGAAAGATGTCTTGTGAGTTGGCAAAAGGCTGACCTGTTGAGGTGATCATGTAATAAGGAGGACATGTGATTAGCTGTGATGATGCCGTAAGCTGGCTGACTGTATAGGCTTACAGCACACTAAAACTCACCCAAAGAGAACCCGGGTCGAAGACGCTGAGGGTACTCGTGGATTAAAATCAAAAACTTGATTGTAAATGTGGTACACAATACTCAATAGAAGGCAAAACCTAGGTCGTGGAGACGCAGTGGGTGTAGTAATAACCATGCCTAAACCATACTCACCGATGAGACGGGTCTTGTAAGTTGGCTGACTGACTGACCTATTGAGGTGATCATGTAATATGGTGGACATATGAAATGGCTGATTAGATGTGATGTTGCAGCAAGCTGGCTGATTGACGGACTTGCTGCGCTGAACAAAAAGATACCCCCCCCCCTCTTTTTTGGAAGTTACTGGACCACGTGCTGGGCAGCCACCAGCGGCCCAAGCGTGGTCACTCTATCTGATTGTACTGACATATCTCTCAGATAGAAATCAGTGAACGTAGAATTTGCCGTCCATGCACAGGACTGGACAATGTCATGAAGGGATAAGTTCTTCCATAAAGGCCATGATGTAGCAATGGCACGAATTTCATGGGAAGAAGCAGAGGTCAAAAGTGGGGGAGCGTCAATGGCAAGTTGATATGTCCACTTAATGGTCTTCTTCAACCAAGAAGCAATAGTATTCTTGGTAATGTCACGCACTTGCGGATGGCTGAAGAGACAGGAATAATAGACGACGAGAACCCCGACCAGGATCGGTACGAGTGAGATAGTGACGTATGGCTCGTACAGGGCATAACAGTAAGTCGTCCTCAAGGTCACGAACAAAGTCTGATAAAGCAGGGATGGAGTACAAACGTTGAGCAGACGGACCTTGGCGCACAGCCTCATTCTTGGCGATGAACTCAGGGACGGGACGAAAGGAAAATGCGAGACCAATCCGCCGTCCAGGTCAGAGATGATCTTTCCAGAGCGTGAAGATCAGAAACTCTAGACGCCAAAGCAAAAGCCGCCAGAAAAGCAGTTTGTAAGAAACAGCTTTAAGAGAGGCGGACTGTAAAGGTTCGAAGGGCGGACGAATCAGGGCATAAAGAACCACACCAAAATCCCACTTCGGTAACAGCTGGCGAGTACGGCGAGACTGCAAGGCGAAAGCAGGTAGCTATAGGAGAGCAAAGATATTGTCATTCAGACTAATGTCGATGCTGGTCGAAAGACGTAAAACCCTAGCCAAAGCAGACCGGAACCCCTCAATGGCGCTGATTTGAAACTTCTTATCACGATGTAGGTGAAGGAGGAAGTCCGCTACTAAGGAAAGAGAGGCAGAGTCGGGATCAGAATCACGTTCTCGGCACCAGGAGGCGAAATAGGCCCATTTCGATTGATAGAGCTGCAATGTGGAAGATCGATTGGCTGAAACCATCGTCTGTGCAATTTCTGCTGAAAATCCTTGGACTGTAAGTGCACTCTGGATAGTCTGCAGACGTGTAAGTTGAGCCACCGCGGGTTGTGATGTATTATCCCGTGAGGTTGACGCAACAGGCTGGGCCAAACTGGAAAACGACTTGGCGGAGCAGTGAGAAATGAAACCAGTACCGGAAACCACTGACGACGAGGCCACCATGGAACAATGAGCAGAATGATGCAGTCGTGCTGAGTAATCTAAAGAAGAACTTCCTGAACAGGGCCATGGGTGGGTAGGCATAAGCTAGGAAGTAGTCCCAGTTGATTGCATAGTTCCTCGTCGCGAACAAGTCGATCAAGCGGGGTCTCCAAGATGCTGCAGATCTAGCTGAAGACCTCTGGATGAAGGCCATTCGATCTGAAGCACGGTGTCGGGGCGGGAAAGGTGGTCCGCAAAACAAAGAGCCGACCCGGAACATGGCGAGCATTGAGATGACAGAGATGAATGAGAGCCCAGTCATAAAGATCCCACACCAGACGAAAACATTGACAAAGATCAGGTGGTACCCATCTTGTTGATGTAAGCACTGACAGTAGAGTTGTCCGTAGCGATGAGAAGGGACGAATTCACGAGACGCCAACTCCAATGCTGAACTGCTAGGATGACTGCCTTCATTTCCAGAAAGTTGATGTGAAGTCTGGCATCCAACCTAGACTATCTGCCGGACACCTCCAGTCCATCCAGATGGCCTCCCCAACGGGTCTCGGAAGCATCGGTGTAGAGATGGTGACCCGGAGATGGAAATCGGAAAGGAACACCCCACATGACGATGTGGCGGGACTGCCACCAAAATCAGATGTGGATGTAGAGACGTCAATACCAGCACTAATGGATTGAGGGATGCCGTCTGTAAATAAGACAGATGGCACTGCAGTGACCGAACTAGGAGACGACCGTAATGAGTAAGGTCCTGCGTAGAAAAGAATAGCCCTACAAGTTGATGACAAAACAACTATAATGCCAACGTCTAAAAACTGGTCCAACGGTCTATACGGGGACGAAGCACTTGATGGAGAGTGTCGAAAAACTGCCCCCAAAGTAACGACGAACCTAAGTAAACCTCGATGTGAAAGCCCGAGATGGAGAAAAACGCAAAGACTAGAGAAGTGATACAAGGGCGATGTTGAATCCGAACGGGAGGACTTGTCACTCAAACCGACGACCGTCGATGGTGAATCGTAGGAAACGCCGAAAACGAGGATGAATGGGTATAAGAAGATATGCATCTCGCAAAACAATGGAGGTCAACCAAGCGATAATGAAGACGCAACAACCGAATTGTCTTTTACGAAAAACACCAAAATCGAGAGACATGCAGGCGAACAAATGTCGAAGCCTCTATGACAATCAAGAGAAAGATCTAGAAATGGAGACCGGGACTGTCGAACTTGACGACCCTGATAAGGAGGTATAAAAGAACGACGTGGTGAATGGCGTTATGGCGTACGGGAACGTCTAACAGATGTACGAGAACGACGTACAGGTGTATGAGAACAACGCGACGGCGTAATGGAACGTCGTCGAGGTGTAACAGAACGACGTAATGCGAAACGAGAAAAACGTTGCATGAGAAAACGGCGTAGTGATTTCCCCAATTTCTTTCAAAACGGTTCAATTTATTGTACATATACGCTCACAATGGAGCGGGGTACAACCTTATAAAAGTACGAGAAACGACGTACAGGTGTATGAGAACAACGTGACGGCGTAATGGAACGTCGTTGAGGTGTAACAGAACGACGTAAAGCGAAACGAGAAAGACGTTGCGTGAGAAACGGCGTAGTGATTTTTCCAATTTCTATCAAATCAGTTCAATTTATTGTACATACATGTATATACGCTCACAATGGAGCAGGGTACAACCTTATAAATGTACGAGAAACGACGTTGAGGTGAACAGGAACGACGTTATGGCGAACAAGAACGACGTAGAAGGAAAAACAACTGAAGTTGAATCCGAAAACTGTAAACCCGAAACTCGAAAAGTCACAGTGGAGTCCGAACAAAACAGCCGTAGTACGCGAAACTGTAATGAGATTTGAAACGCAGAGGAGATGAACACATTCATTGTTCCTAGCGTTAATCGTGGGCGTAACTCCGCCTGGTAGTAACATCCCCGACATCAACACAAAGAAACTTCCAACGTAAACTAGGAAGATCTTCAATAAAATTTAAAATTCCCCGAAGAGAGCAATTACATTTTGATGTCTCTCGCCGGTAGATGAACTAAGGTCATTAAATTTCACAATTTGAATTGACCAAACAAGAACAATGTTCAATCTAGACTCGCCCCCCCAATTAGAGGTCTAAACTACACATAAGTCCTCAAATGGAATAGATGAAATTATCATCCAGAATAAAAATCAAGATCAAACAAATGCTGTAGACCAAAAGATGTTTGGACGAAGCTGTCGAGGAGAAAAACGGCAAAGAACATTGCTAAGGAGCAGTCTGTCGTTCTTCTTACAAGGCTGTAACCGGTAATCATACTTGGACGAAAGTAACTTACGAAGTACAAGAAGACCGCCCGATGGAACAGTCTTATTATGCTGTCCCAAGCAGATGATTGAGAAACTTCAGGCTTGATCTTTGCCCGGCCAACAGACTAGGGAAAGATCAATAAACACCCTACGTGTCGTCGAACGAGAGCAATTCTAAAGACTTCTCGGAGAAATAAACTCACACTCAAGCTAATAATAATAATTTCTCAGAAAGAAGAAAATAAAATTAAAGCTCAACCCAATTTGAATTGTAAGTCTAATTCAGTATACCGATGGGAAAATTTGGTTGTGAAAAATAAATATATCACAATGCAATATTTACTAACAGAAAAATGTGTTCCAAAGAATAGCACAATTTCTTAATAAACAATCTCGTGATCTCTTTTCTTGTTCAACACACCCTTGATTACACAAAGAGAGTAATAAGGTAGCTCATTAAAATGTAACAAAGAGTCGTAGTGTATAGCTTTGACTTGTGGCAACGAAGACAAACGCAACAACAACAACAACAACGTAAGAATAAAAGGCAGAGAAAAACCTCTGCAAGTTCTCTCTTGATCACATGATATCAAATAAACAGAATAACACTTGATATAACAAGAGACTAAATTTTGGTAGGAACAATGAACTGTATGCATAGAAGTAAACTACCACCAAAAACTGGAAAAGTCCGAAACACAAGAACAACAACAACAACGAACAAGAGCCCAAGGGGCTTCAATATACGCCCGTATATCTGAAATTACTTTGGTTCAAATTTCAAGGTTGTTTAATAGCCTTGATTCCAATTGATCTAGCAATCCAGAGAAAGGTCTACAATTTTTTGCTTATGAGAATGTAACATATACCACATCTTATATTGAATGATAAACTAAAATGAGCTTAACTCTTGGAAACTAGTTGACCTTGAAGCAAGAGCTGAGAGCTCACATATCCCACACTGATATCGACAGTAGTCAAACACAAGAAAATAATAGTTTTCCTGCAAATGGATTCCTTTCAGACGAGAGAATTTTTCATGAAGGAAGGAGAAAGTGATGAAGTAAACCTTTGTTCTTGAGTTAATAAACAGGTGTGAAGTTCATAAAGGATTCCTCTCCCCGTTAAATTAGTAAATGTATGGTTTTTATTTCACAACAGTTTAACTAAATGAAGCGTTTCAAACATGGGAGACAACTTCACAGGGCAATACCATATAAATGCAGGGGAAAGAACTTCGAATATTCCAACAATATTCCAACACATTTAGTCAGCTAAGCTTGATTCAGTTTTGGGGGACTGCAACCTAGACCTTTGACAAATTGATGTCATATGTATGGCTCCACTTTGCCATGCGAGTAAGGTATACTCAAAGTTTGGTACCAATCCATACCTTAAAACTAGAGCCATCGCATGGACAACATGAATTGCAGGTAAGCACCTAAAAGGTGCGTGGACCCCTCAGCCTGTTTTTTTTTTTAGTCAAGTAGGATCAGGGCTGCATCTAGAGCCAACTTAGTTTCGGAAAACATATGGGCGCCCAAAACTCAAATGAAACAAAAAACGAAAGTGTTGTTGTTGTTCAATTTGAAAGGATTTCTGAAGGAAATACTAGAAAAAGCCTCTGGGATCCTCAATATCGATCCGATTGCATAGCTGGGTATTGAATTTCATGTTAATAAACCTCTGTTTTGTGAGTGATCACAGGCTATTTGCGCCAAAATTCACTTTCAAAAATTGGACCCTCAATAATGAATTACGAGAAGGAACTGGGAGTTTGGGATCGGAACCTGAAAAAAATCCCTGGACACCATATAAAAGAGACATAGGTTTCATGCGAGTGGTGTGCTGGGATTACAGCATGCAAGAAAGTGTAGCTTTATCAGTGGCAATTTATGCATTGCACAAGTGTGATTACAAGTAAACACACTGATTGACACAGGCCCACCCTTATCATTTTTGGGGGGGGGGGGGCATAAACTTCAGGTATACAAACTGGTTCAAAATTGCCCAGAGTCAGGCTAAAAATGGGCTCTCCTAATCACTCGTTTTAAATAATTTCCAAGGTACAGTAACATGTTTGGTGACAAAAATTGATAAAAATGTTGTACCAGTTAAATGTGTGGACACAAATATGGTTCATGCAAAAGTTTTAGGATAAACATATGATGTAGAATAGAATGATTTAACAGCAAAATTAAAGAAAAATGTTGTCCTTCATTCAATGAGAATCTTTCTTGTATCAGGGAACCTTCAAAATTCACAATGAAACATGCAACCAAGGGTTCCCGATGGGCATAGATAATAGTGCAAAAGCTAAGCCATCAATAAATAATAAAAAAATAAAAAATCATGAAATAATTATAACCATCTGAAAATCTAATCATTTCATCAGTCAACATTCAGGAAGCTCTCACCAAAGTTTCGTCAGGCCCGACTTGATAGATCTACAGATATTCAGCGGACAAGAACATGTTGATGGGCATAGATAGCAGTGCAAAAGCTGAGCCATCAATAAATAATAAAAAAAATAATTAAAAATCATGAAATCATCATAGCCACCTGAAAATCTAATCATTTAATCAGTCAACATTCAGGAAGCTCTCACCAAAGTTTGGTCGAGCCCGACTTCATAGATCTGCAGATATTCAGCGGACAAGAACATGTTGACGGACGGACGGACGGACGGACGGATGTACGTACATGGCAACGACAAGCCCCCACAGCCCTATGGGCTGAGGGGTAACAAATGTTAATGGATGAATGGACAGAACACAACATCGCATTACACGACCTCGTCTTCAACAGGCATAAGAAAATGTGACTTTTAATGATAATGATTTCTTGATTTTGGGGTCACAGTGACCTTGATCTTTGACCTTGACCTCAATTTTGGTACACAACACATCGTCTTCTCTCAATCTATCAATGCACACAAAAAAATCATGAGTTTTAATAATTTCCTGATTTTGGGGTCACAGTGACCTTG
Organism: Hanleya hanleyi; assembly: GCA_036873755.1. NCBI lineage: Eukaryota > Metazoa > Mollusca > Polyplacophora > Lepidopleurida > Hanleyidae > Hanleya > Hanleya hanleyi. The sequence continues at coordinate 59,428 of JAVTVY010020682.1, forward strand.
ACCTTGACCGTGGCCTAAATTTTGGTACATGACAAACCGTCTCCCCTCAATTTCTCAATGGACACAAAAAAAATCATGATTTTTAACAATTTCGCGATTTTGGGGTCACAGTGACCTTGACCTTTGACCGTGACCTACATTTTGGTATGTGACACATTGTGTCCCTCTAATGTATCTACTGACACAAAAAACGTTATTTCTAAAAAAATCCTAATTTTGGGGTCAGTGACCTTTGACCTTGACCTAATTTTTGGTATGCATCACTTCATTTCCGCCTATTAAATCCACTCACAAAAAATTAGAAATTTTTAATGATTTCCTGATTTTTCGATCACACTGACCTTTGACCTCTGACCTTGACCTACATTTAATATGCAACACATCGTCCCTCCCCTAGGGCATCCACTCACCAAAAATTAGAACTGTAGATAGAAAACTGTCAACGATCAATGATTTCCTGATTTTTGGCAACAGTGACCTTTGACCTCTGACCTCGACCTCAATTTTGGTACGCGACACATCGTCTCCACCTGGCGTATCCACTCACAAAAAATTGCAACTGTGGATAGAAAACGTTCACAGATATAGACCGGACACGAACACTTCAGTGATTTCCTGTTTTTTAGGCCCGTGACCTTTGACCTGTGACCTCGACCTTCATTTTGGTACGCGACACATCGTCTCCCCGTAGGGTATCCACTCACCAAAAATTGGAACTGTAAATAGAAAACTGTTCCAGATATAGACCGGACACGGGGGACGGACAGACGGACAGACGGATGGACGGACAGACGGACGGAAACCGCCATCACATAATACGTCCGCCTTTTGGGCGGGCGTATAAAAATGAAGGTCTGCAAATTCCTTGCAGAAACTTGTAATTCGACGAAGTTATAGTACGTTGAAGCATTTCTATTCCGTGAAGCAAAAATCTTTTGTTCATTTTCGTACAGTTTCAACGTCATAAAAATATCCCAGCCCGTCAGGCTTACACACTGTACTCTGGACAGATCACGTTCCCGATAACAAAGAGCGGTCGAGAAAGCCGGGCTTTGGACAGAATCCTTTGTTGTCCAAACAAAGAAACGGGTTTGTGCACAAATGCGCCAGACAAAACTTTACCAACCGGTTCTGAACTGTCTGGGATTTAAAATTATCCTAACGTACAAACAGTCCCACTGACAGAGATTCCAATAGAATCTGGCTGGACTAAATTTATGCGATAACCAAACAAGAAACCAGAAAGATCATAGTTAAAATTTTGAAATCTCCGACAAGAGCAATTTCATTTTGGCGTCTATCGTCCGCAGATAAAGCAGGGTCTACCGTAACCCGTAATAAATACGCTCGTCAAGCCTGGACATAAACCTCCAGGCGGTAACATCCCAACTTAGACACTCTAAACACGTGGCTGACGGTAACAAAGGTGACCTTTCGTGTGAGCATCCAACTAGACCAAAACTGCCGACACGAACGGCATGAATTAGAATTTACAGGGACAGATATCTCAGACATAATGTCTAAGAACAGCAAGAGAAAAATACAAGTTTAGCAAAGGTACAACCGAAGGTCAAACCAACAACAACCAAACCAGCACTCTATAGGACACTTCCTGATATGCACCACACTCGAGGAGGTACAAATAGAGAAAGAGAGAGATTATGGATTGGGCAGAGCTTAAGTAACCTAGCTGGGCTGAGAGAGCTCCCTAAGGGTGACAACTTTTCGTTTTTAACTATTTGTAGGACTCTTCCTAAAGGGAGATAAGGCATAGCAAAAGCAGGTGTAGATTTGGGTCACAAATCCAATATTTAAGCAAACCATCTCAGAATCTCATTCTTTATTGAGTATAAACACATGTACCAGATACATTAATTAAATAATTAACATTATTTAATACCCTACCTGCTTCTTGCTTAACTTGTGACATTGACAGTTCCTGGAAAGAAGAGAGAGGACAATTTACTATTTACTTCAATTACTATATTGTCACATATGGTCAATCTTCTAATAATTCAATCACAGGAAGTGAAATTTCACACCACAAATTTAGTTGGTGAAAAAATTTATTAGAGCAGGAAGTAGACAAATGCAGATAATTTATTATTTCTTCGTTATTTTAACGTGGACGATTACTGAATTTTGTCCACAAAATTTGGGGTGATTGAATTTGAATATTGATTAAACTATACAGAGGATTTACCATATATAATATTCAATGAAACAGTTCAGCACAATCTCGGACTTGCACAAAATTCAAGTTAATCCTTTAACAACAGAGCTGCGACGATAGCACTGGCATGTGCATTGTGACATGGCTTACAGTGGTTCATTCATCCACGCTCTTTCCTATCTCTTTAACAAGGGGTGGGGTTTCATCTACTGTTAACTGTGAATATGATAAATATGAAATTAACCTACTATTCCAAGAAAGGACCGTTATGCTCAAATTCATGATAATTTTGGTAATTTCAAGATGAAAATAGTCCAGTTATCATCTATTGGAAATATTTCCTAGGATGATCAGATAGAGTGGAAGAACGAACCACTGTGATCCATGTCTCAATGCAACTGCCATTGCTATCAGTGCAGCTTTACTGTTAAAGTGTAACTCTCCCTAGTGATGATCTCCATAGTGATGATCTCAATTGTGGCAATCTCCATACTGATGATCTCAATAGTGGCAATCTCCATAGTGATGAACTCTTGCGGTTATGGGGTGTATTCCATACTAAATCTTGTGCGACTGAAAACAGGCATGGGTTTCGCTCTTTGGCCATGAACAGTTGTAATATCTTCATAAAAAAGCTGTATAAGTATATATTTTCTGAATGGGCATACTCTTGCCACTATTTCAACTCCATAAAATATATTCATAGTATACATGTTGAAGTGTTCCGCGTTCAAGGGGCATTTTAAAATTACAAAAACAAAAACAGGGTCGGCCTACTTATTTTTTGTAAAAAAAATTGCCATAATGAGTCATCATTTTCGCAACCCCAAAAAAGTGTGGATTTTGGCCTGCTATATATTCACTCCTGGGCACGATTAATTCTGAAGTGGTGTGTAGGCGTGATTAGCCAGCAATCTCATATGCCCATTTGGAGAAATGGTTACGTTCAACAGGACAGTAATAGAGATATCAGTTAGCTGAAAGGGAAGAAGAATTATCTCACTTTCAAAAACAGGCGACATTCCTCCTTATGAAATTAAGGGGGGACCACTTTGTGTGAAACTGTGGGGTGCACAAATAGACTCCACCATTGACAGATTGCGTCATATGATGGAAGGAGGACGGGGAGAGGACTTGGAAAATATTGCTCATTTTACCTCCTGTAGGTTGTCCACCTTGGTGTTGAGAGTATCAAGTTCCTGTTGTCCAGTCTCCAGTTGTTTCAACAGGTGCTCGTTAGTATCCTTCAGTTGGAAATATTTCTGTCTCATCTCTGGTTTCTGAAATGCCACATAAAAGACATGGAAGATTCAATACTACACCCTCGCAGTAAACAAAATCTTCACCTTGTCAGAGTTGTACCGTCCATGTTAAGTCTTAAGTGCATCATTCCCCTGCAATCCATGTTTTCCACTTTAAAGGACAGTACCATTACAGGGAAATTGTTCAGAACTTCCCTCCTTGTGAAAACGATTTGAAAATTAGCGATCAGAACAGAGCGAAGCAGATGAGAACAAGAGCCTTAAGAAACTGCCCATGACTGATTTGTCCAGGATTTTTGATGTGGGCTGATAGGATCACTTCAGAGTTCCATGCATTTGAAAAATTCACGAGCTCCATCGAAATAAGAATTGCAAAATATGTACCTCAAATGGCTGTATAAATGTGGTTCCCAGCATTATCTCTCAATATACAATGCTACATTTCAATGGAAATCCAATTTAGCTCCATCCTCAATGTATGAAATTTAACCTGGATGCTGCCATATTTTTATAATACATGAAACTCTGATTTAGAGCTCTCGAACTAATAAGAGACACTGTCACTAGCACAAATCTTCAGAAGTTATTACATCGAGTCACATTAAAATATTAAATAATTATAGCTTACCATATCATTGACCATATTGTCTGCCATTCTTTTTTCCTGGTCCAGCTCTGTTTCAAACTGCTTGATTTGGAAGTCATTACTGAAAGAGGGAAGGTGAAAGGCTCAAAGTTGATTATTCCTCTCAATGTTTTCTCTAAAATACATTCGCAGCACAGAATATTCAGACAGCTGCATTTTGTTAAACTGAATCCATTTGTCAGCCATTGTAAACTATTCTTGAACAAAGAAGGTAGACAAGGTGTGCAGCTTGTAGATCCAGAAACGCTCGCATATCATTCCCCGACGATGTTTGGTGCTGATGTCCGTGCCTGGATCTGAGGTATAAATAGAGCAACTGAGATCTTTTTTGTGAGTCTCTGTAGAGAACAAAACCAGCCACGGTTTTTGAACTTAGCTAAAGTCCACCTCATATTCCACTTGAGTACTGGTTTTCTCATGTTTATAACAGAAGTATTATATCTGCATTTAAAAGTTGTTTTTGGAATGGATTCAAACTCTTACAATGTATGTAATATACCTGTTTGATTTCTGGAGATAGATTACTATAGTTCCATCACAACATTACTCATCTGTAAATATATTTCTGAGTATGTAATATTTCCTACCATGTATGGATGATAATGGCATCAGACCAGTATTACAGCTTTCTGGGCCTTGACATGAAAGACTAGCCTTGAGGCTAATTAAGCTACCCAGAATAAATAAAGTTATTATTATTATTATTAGGAAACTAGAGCCTTAGGCACTGAAACGGGGCTATTTAAATGTAAAATAGGCTGTTGGAATAATTCCACTAACTCTTTGATGTTCAGTCCCCATGGCGAAGAGCCATACAATTTTTAGTCTCACACATTTCTCTCAATAAGGTACTAGGTACACCCCTATAGTTTGGAAGGTTACAAATTCTGACAACTTGTACATGTATAGCACTGCATGCTATCTAAAGGTTGGAGTTTGACCCTATCAAGTAACCCTATCAGCTAAGTGAACCAAGCCATTGACCTAGGTCATGCATGTGTCATACATGTGACCATGCTCTGAATGGTATAGAGGGTCTGGTGGAGGGGATGTTTGTGTTATAGTTCAAAAGTTACATACCGTGTATATAATTTCTGCAAGAATGGAAGCCTAGAAAATTAGAATTTCTTGCCAACATGGCAAACATATGATAAGTCTGCCTTAAACTATTTTCTTCTGTATTTGTTAAAGTGTTCTAAATCAAGTTTTTATCAATCAGTGACTTATGACATCCTTTCAGGAAAACACTCTAAGTCAACCTCTGAATAGTATCCATTTTGTATTCATGCTCTAAAGCAGGAAATCTCTGTGAAAATGACATATGAACATATATAAGAATAGCAGAAAATATTTAACTTCATTAATATAGACCAGGTGAAGCAAAATCTAGCAAAAATATTTGACCAAACTATCTGCAGTAGCTGAATAACTTGAGGACTCTTTTCTTCTGCTCTTCCTCTCAAAGCCTAAAGCAGTTAAATAAACAACCAGTCACCCTGGCAACGGTACCAAATTTGCTCAAGTTTTTCATGACTACAATACAGGACCATTAGTCCCTACGGGACTAAATAGCCCCGTGAAAAAAGTCCTGATCCTTTGAGCCCATTAGGCAACCTCTGCCAATGAAGAAAATTGTTGAAAAAAATTGTCTGTATCTGTTGTGAGTAAAGGTGTTTGGAGTATAGTGTTCGGTATCATTGCACGTTTGATTTTAACTTTGGGTCTAATAAGGTGCTGTTTAGAGGGATTATTTGGGTGCCTGTGCACCGCTTTCTCAAAGCAGAGGAAAAGGCCAAAAGACCAATGGCATCATTGGTACGAGTGCACACGACTGAATGGGCAACACCTGTCAAGATGTTTGTCAGATTGTAGCACCTGAATTAAAGTACTTCTTGCCGAGATATGGAAGTCTAGACTTTAATCAGGAAATTGGCGAGATACATTTACGTTAACATGGCCATCAATGTAAAATATTTTGGTGGTCTGAGGGCTAATGTGAGTGAGCAAAGCATCCTATGTACATGTCCTCTGTTATCAGACTGATTACCTCCCTTGTTATAAACCCTCTACTAATCTGTCGGTCGGTCTCTCAGATGGGTTTACAATCTCAAATCTAAGAGCGAGTTAATCTAATGAGTCAGTTAAGAAAGGAATGTAAGTATTGATAAATTGTTATTGCTCATTAATCTGTCGTGAACTTACCTCTGTTTGATATCAAATAGTTCCTCTATCTTCTTGGCCTCCTTGTCATTCTGTGCCTTCAGCTGTATCCATGGTAACACAAAACAAGAAAATTATCTTCTGACATGTCTGAAGTCAACTTCTGAATCTGAATTGATTGAGAGTGGAAACACAGACAGGAAGACACACAGACAGGAGGACACAGAAACAAGAAATGGAGACAAGAGGATACACAAACAGGAACCACAGACAGGAGAACACACAGAAAGGAGGACACACCAATATGAAACACAGACAGGGGGACACACAAACAGGAAACATAGACAGGAGGAAACACAGACATTTCACAGACAGGAGGACCCAGAAACAAGAAATGAAGACAAGAGGATACACAAACAGGAACCACAGACAGGAGAACACACAAAAAGGAGGACACACCAATATGAAACACAGACAGGGGGACACACAAACAGGAAACATAGACAGGCGGACACACAGACATTACACAGACAGGAGGACCCAGAAACAAGAAATGGAGACAAGAGGATACACAAACAGGAACCACAGACAGGAGAACACACAGAAAGGAGGACACACCAATATGAAACACAGACAGGGGGACACACAAACAGGAAACATAGACAGGAGGAAACACAGACATTACACAGACAGGAGGACCCAGAAACAAGAAATGGAGACAAGAGGATACACAAACAGGAACCACAGACAGGAGAACACACAGAAAGGAGGACACACCAATATGAAACACAAACAGGGGGACACACAAACAGGAAACATAGACAGGCGGACACACAGACAGGAGGACACAGAAACAAGAAATGGAGACAAGAGGATACACAAACAGGAACCACAGACAGAAGAACACACAGAAAGGTGGACACCCCAATATGAAACAGAGAGGAGGACACACAAACAGGAACACAGACGGGAACACACAAACAGGAAACAAACAGGAAGACACAAACACAGAAAACAGAGACAGGAGGACACACAAACAGGAAACACAGACAGGAGGGCACACAAACAGGAACCACAGACAGGAGGACACACAAGCAGGAAACTGAGCCAAGAGGACACACAAACAGGAAACACCAACATAGGACACACAACAGGAACCACGGACAGAAGGCTACAAAACAAGGAAACAGAGACAAGAGGACACACATACAGGAAACAGAGAGAAGAGAACACACAAACAGGAACCAAAGACAGAACACACAAACGGGAAATGGAGACAAGAGAACACACAAACAGGAAATGGAGACAAGAGGACACACAAACAGGAAACACAGACATGAGGACATACAACAGGAACCACAGGCAGGAGGACACACAAACAGGAATCAGAGACAAGAGGAAAACAGGACACACAGAGGACACAGAAACAGCAACCACAGACAGGAGAACACACAATTGAGGAAAGAGGACACACAAACAGGGAACACAGACAGGAGGACACACAGATAGGAAACACCAGCAAGAAAATACACAAACAGGAAACAAAGACAGGAGGAGACACAAAGACGAAACACAAATGATATATTTAACAAACAAGCACCAAGGAGAAAACAGGCCAAAATATTCGCTCAAATTTAGCATGCCTGGGAACAAGAATCAAGAAGGTATTTTTTTTGCTATGTATTCGGACACATATACATATACTCCAAGGAATTATCAGTCTTACCTCATTGTAATCAAACTCCACATCTTGGATATCTTCATCGGTATTCAGCTTGTCCACGAGCTAAGAATAAAAATATCACATGGATATCATACTAATTGGTCCAGCAGAAAAATATAATGAGCGATAAATATTTCTGGTTTTCCACAAAAAGCTTGGAATAAGGATACCTGTATTTTAAGGCATTCAATAAATGACACCAAAAAATATATATAATGATCATCCCATATCTGATTCCAGAACAGAAAGCAAATTCTCACACTAATACACTTCAGACCAGCTGAAAGGTTAGTGTTAGCGCACCAATGGCGCGCAAACGAAGTGCGCCAACACAAAGGTATAGCGCGCCAATGCCCATGATTATCGGCTGGCCATTGTTCTAACTCGGTTGAATGTAGTCCGTCGACATGATTGAACACAGGCCGCGCGCTATCAGCACGGTCAGACAATGGCCAACATTTCATATGTGTTAATGTATACTTCCTCTCGAACAGTATAACGGATGTTATATTGTCAGCAAGAAAACAACACTGTAAAGATTAATCATCTCGTTAAGTTTGGCGTAAACAAGTGGAGAATATAAACATAACAGTGCATTCTCTCTCTGACGGGGTAAAGCGATATCCCGCTTTCGTCCAACAAAATGCGCGTCTGTGTCTCATTTGAAAAGAAATGAAATGGCATTAACTTATTGTTTAGGCAGAAATCTCTGTTATTGTTTCTTTTTTGTTTTTTAGCTGGAACGATGGATGTGTGGGCCATAAATACTTGTTAATTCTTATTTCCTCATCGGAAGTTTCGTGTGCAACCTTTAACAGTCGGGCGATAACGAATAAAGAGCATATACAAGTATTTGTCATTCTCTGTAAGGGGCTAATTGATCTTTTGAGTTTCTGTGTATATTTTGGTTAGGCGGTTGTAACAAGACAAGCCAAAGAGACAAATAGTCTGACCGAGCACTGCATGTTGCCCCGATTATGACCTCGACTCGCCCGTGTGTCTGAATTTATACGAAGCTGTATTCATTTGAAATGTTACGTTCAACCGTTTTACTGGCCGTTCTGAAAGAGGAGGCGGCCTTCGCAATTTGCACACACCAACGTTTTATGAATTCTGATAATATATTTAGGCATACTTAAAGCTATCTTTGGCGAAACTTTTTGTTAATGAAGATTATTCGTAGTCTCAACCGAATGTTCACAAGACGGCCGAGTTTCCTTGGAGCGCAAACAAAAAATGATAGATAATCATTTACAGCATTCTTATTGAAGAAGTCAAATCTTCTATATATTTTTTTAATTACTTAGCCAGTAATTTAAACTGTAGAATAGATTGTGTTCTTGCCGTACACCGCCAGAGGGGAACTCTTTGAAAACAATTCAGTTTTAAGCGGTGACGGCTGTTAGCGCGCAATCCGGCAAGCGCGCCAACGGGGAGCCTTTGTTTACCGCCGACATGCTCACAATGGTTCAGTGGTTTGACCGGACTATATTCTACCGGCGCGTGGCGGCAAGGGTCACATCATGGGGGGTGTAATAAGTCTTGGTGATTTAGGCCAGCACGTTGGCGCGCTATCGGTGCGTAAACGCTGTTCACTAATTGGAAGATTAAGCTGATCTGATCTGTAACTATTAGGCTGATCAAAATTCATACTAAAATTTATTGCAAGATCAGTGTCTGTTTAATTCCTCATAGAATAGGTACATCTCTACCAGGCATACAAAGTCGGTGTATACACACAAGGCTATTTTATGAATAACAATTTCTTTATTACTATGGAGGTTAGGGAACGTTGAAAGTATTTCTCTATAGCAATAAAGAAGTTGTTATCCATAAAATGGTCTTGTTTTCACTAAGGTAGACAGATCAAAATTCTACTTCAGATATGAGGGTCATTGCATTATTGGAAGACATACTGTAAATATCATAGATAGCTCTATGTAATTACTCACTGTATTGTAATCCCCAAGCTCTCCCTGAAGATCTCGTATTTCATTTGCCAGCTTCTCGGCTCTGAAAAATATATTAAAAAGGTTTCTGTTGTCACTGCATTTCTGAGATACCCATGTCTTAAATCGTATGGTGAGAACCTGGCACCAATGTACCAAAATTAGGAAGAGAGAGAGCTGAGTAACTAGCCGGTCCCCTGCTGGGCAACATGTCTGAATGGACATGTTACCATCAGTACTGAAATTCTCTCAATAAGGCTCTATAATGAAGTTTGCATAATGGCGGATATTAGGCAACAATAACTGTGTTAAAAGCTCAAGACCACAGAGTTGTCCCAATATTGTTGAGGATATATTACATCTAGGTCAAGTTGTCCCTCAGATATTGCGCTCACAAGCAAATATGAACTGTTATTTACATTTTGACCTCTGTGACATTTGAAAATAGGTCACGGTCAGTACAGAGTGAACACGACATATAAACTTTCATAAGGTAGCATTGTGCCAAATATCCAGCTTCCAGTTCTTGAAATATTGCATTCATAATGCTATTCACATTTTGATCTCTATGACCTTTGAAAATACGTCAAAGGTCAGTCCTGAGTGAACTTGAACTAGAGGCTCCCATAAGACAAGAGTGTACCCAAATATCCCCCCCCAGTGGCAGGGAACAATTAGTGAATCCCTAGCAAGTATGTGACGAGACTGGCCGGTCCACCACACCTGTATTTACTGTTGTAGATTGGATCTTGGACACTGCAGGTCAGTTGGTTGATTCTTGCGTCTTGCATCAAGGAAATATATCACCAGAAGTTGTCATCCAAACTAAAGTATTCTTGGAGTTGTTTTCAAGGAATCAGGCAAACAATTGAATGAATGAACGGAAGGACCGATATGGCACTGTCCCAAGGTGTCTAAGTCATAATTACTTTAGCAATAAGGATTGGCTAAATTGATATTGAAAATTTCAATAATTCACATATCAGTAAGAATGCACCAGTACTGCAAATAGACTGTGACAGCCTTGTTATATTTGATAAGCGAAATTCTTATAAATTTGAATATAATTAGTTCTGGCCAATTGAAAGTCACCATAGTGCTGTCCATCAGACAAATCTTTTTAAAGGTCTAACCGTTTTTCATAGGTCAGGTAGCTGGAGTTTTCGTCATTGGCAGTGTCCACCTCCTTTGACAGCTTGGCTACCTCTGCATTCAGTTCTGTTATTTTTGCCCTGAAAATTGACAAAATCGCAAACATATAATAGAATGGACAAAACACAGTAAACAGAACAAATTATACAACATCTCCCTTCATAGTACATGACCTTTCACAGGATTCCTGTCTAGACTGGTGCCATTGTATGGGACCATGAATTAGCATATACCTTTAATATCACGGAATACTTTAGCAGTTATTAGGAAGGATATTTTAAGGCTAAATTTTCACAAACCGATCCATTTATGTCCAAATAATTCAATTGTAATGAACAGAAGTACAAAATTGTGACTACATTTTAATTCCCTGAATCATTGGATTTCAGGAAATATATAACTCGTTTCGGTGGGCAATTCAATTGCAAAAAAAACTGAAGGTGTCGAAAATCTATCGCTAGGCATCCTTGAACTTTAGCTCCATAATCCACGTCTCGTAGTACTATTGATATAAGTGAAGGACAAACCTGATTAGACCAAGATAATAGGACTTGTCTTGTACTAGTCTCTGGCCTGAAATATAATATCCATATTTATCAGTTTGTGAGAAGTCTATTGAAGGTACAATTAATTATGTCACAAGAAACAACAAATGAGTAAACTTGCATTTTGTGTATTCCCAATTCTATTTCTAATATTATTGGTACACTGTATTTTACCAAATTCCCAATGTACATAATGTTACAATAAAATAAGATCAAACAAAAACTAGGTCAGGGATGGTCATATTTAATAGGCTTCTGGGCCATTACCAGGGGCCTATGTGGAATAAATTTGGGAAGATTGGCTGTTAGCCTTCAAGAGATGTCATGATAACATCATTTCTAGACAGACAGACAGATGGCAATACCCATCTGACCAATATTGGAACTGAAATATTTACCTTTCGCAGCGGTTTTCATGCCACCCAGTCCCTGCTGGGTCATTGGTCGATCTACCACATTCACTTGTGTATTCAAGGCTGGAAGAAAAATTGGATAATTACATATGATGAATCTAGTGATCACCTCTGTTCATCCTACATGTCCTAGCAATGATTTATAATTTGCGGACATTATGAACATTTCAAGAAATTTTATGATCCTGAAGATATTAGTTGACAAGTCCACAATACCAATGTTTGAAATCTGAGGAAACAACATTCAGACAGCATATTCACCCAGTTAGTACCATTGATTATGTTCCAAATGCCGTCTAAATGTTTAAGAAACACAGTATTATCAGCATTAAGTTGATTTAGTACAAGACTACTTACCCACACCTCCTCCCTGACCACCCCTTGTACCCGGGCGTGCTGTTCCAGGGTTCTGTTCATAAAGAGAAACTAATGCATATACATTGTTCTAAAGAGATATATATACATCTGTAACATTACACTGGCATAAACAGTGCATTGTTTTCAGATAAGAGTCTAGGAGTCGTTGGTGTGTGTGTGTGGGGGTGGGGGGAGAGGAGATTAACTCTCCAACCCCCATCCTCCCAACTACCACCACCCACACACACACACACACACCAGTGTTCTATCCAAAACAATTTCTTATTTGATTTAATAGGAATTTGGCTAGCACTGTAAATGAAAATTTCAGGCAAGAGATTGGGATTGAAGTCCCAACAATTAGGAATGTAAAATGTCTTTAATTTAGGGAATATAGTTTTTCTGGCAAAAAATAAACCATTTGATTACCTCGAGTATTGAAGAATGCAGTGAGCAGCTGCATCTAACACTACACATGAGCAATGGTATGCCTTCCACTTTAAGGAATACATGTTAAGACTACTTAACCAAGATGTAAAACTATTTTCGTTAATAGAAGTATCACTATTAACCAGCAAGTAAGAATTATATTACTGAAAACAAATTTAATGCATGAATTACTGTCACGTAAAATCCGATCGTAAATCTCCCAAAAAAAAGAGTCGATCATAAATCGAATGATGATCATATATTTAGATCACTTACCATCTATTATTACAGCCGTCGCAAATAAGAAACCCACCTCAGCAAATATTTGGAGGCATTGAAATAACTAACATTTAACATCATTAACACTATGTTAAAAATAGCCGAGATGAAAAGATTTTTCTTCTTCAGCGTTCACCTCAGCAATTGCTTTATACTGTGGTTATTTTTGAGGGCTGCTATTCTATAGCACATATACTTACCATAGCTGTAGTCAGTCTGGTGGCTGTACCTGGTGGACGACCCATGGCTGTAGGATATAGTGCAAAACCATTACGGTAAACATTCTAATTATTCAAGCACCTTATTAAATTCAATCACTAAATTCATTCCTGACCACTCCTTCTAATGAATTTGATCACTCCTTAAAACCAAGGAAATAATATTATAGAATATAAAATTTATTTTTTATCATTTAGAAAGTGATCGTAAACAGTATTTTCGTTATTTTGGGATAACACTATCTTAGAATAGCACAAATTCTAGTGCTGAAAATTTGGTCGAGTCCCGTGCGAGAATTTGTGCTATTCTAAGATAGTGTTATCCCAAAATAACGAAAATACTGTTATACGATCACTTTCTAAATGATAAAAAATATATCTATTCAACTTTGGGAGCTGTGTCATTACGATCATCGGAGGGGTACTGTATGTTCGCTTTCAAGACTACCGGTCTGCTACCTCCTATTTTGTGGGAGGCCTGTTGGCCGAGTGGTTTAGATCGCCGACATACAGTGCTGGCGATTAGGTGCCGGACTCTGGGGTCGCTGGTTCGAATCTCGCAAGGGACTCGACCAAATTTTCAGCACTAGAATTTGTGCTATTCTAAGATAGTGTTATCCCAAAATAACGAAAATACTGTCAATATAAAATTTGCATGATTTTTGGACCATTATTATTTAACTATCTGTTCTAATAAATTTCATCACCCCATCATCATGTTAATTTCAAGGTGGGAAATTTCTTATCCGTTGATTAAATAAACATACTGTTTACCATACAGTGATACTACATGTACATCAAATCAAATACTTTAACGTGTTCACTGCAACAAAATTTCATATGTTCCATGCAGATAATTTGAAAGACAGTATACAAAGTCTATCAAACTGGTCATGACAGTATAAGAGTAACTCTCTTAGTCTGATTACAGACAAACAAACTCCAAAATAATGTATCGCTTACCCGACCCAAGTTGATGTCTGTTCGTCATTGGTCGATTACCACTGCTGCTCGGGGGGATACTCCTAAAATGGATCAGTTCGTAACAGGAATCAAGTAAAACTTTATTAATCGGAGTATCTTTGATTATCATCTGTTAACCTCGGCATGGCCCCTTTCCTGATTTAATTTTTCCAACACACTCACATCAGGGCTATGTAAATCTGTGCGAATTTTACACTATATCTGTTGGCCAATCAGGTAGCAATCTGGGAGAAAAAACTTTAAAATGACAACCCTGTAATTACACACGTGGGTAATGGGATCAATATAGTAAACAATATAGTGAAACAGTATGGTATGGAGTGGAGAAAATCTGTACTCGGCAAAGGCTGGAGTTGACTTCTGTCTGTAAAAACCTGACCGGTTTCGATCGATGTGATCTCATCAGAGGTTGTGTGTGAATGGCCATTCGGCCGCTTTATATAGTGGAGAAATACCGTAGGCCGGTGTAGGCCTGTATGATTCGTAACTATGTGAACGTAGGCCGTTGTGGGCTAGTGAGCGGCCCTGTTGCTATGGTGTGGGCCGGTATGGGTCAATGATTGACATATCGGCCGCAAACGTGGGCCGGTGGGTGGTATATTGGCTATAGTGTAGGCCGGTAATATAATCTGTTACGTGGTGGTATGACACAATGGGTGGTCTCCAAAAACGGGGGATGAATGGTCCCAATAAACGGAAGAAAAAGCAAAGTTTAGTGAATAAAGATTAATTTATTATGTTGAATATGTTGTTTTCGTTATTCACATGCATTTATAGACTTCCGATGTGACGTGTAAAGTCTTAAAAGTCTAAAAGACTGGCTAGGAACGAGACCCAATCTGTGTCGGCCTGAGGTGGGGTGTCGAGGTCCGAGGTCGTCTCGATGTTTGAGCAAATCATTGCTTCCCTGACAATGTCATGGAATGATGACTGGGCTGGTCGATCGACTGGGTCTGCAGTCTGTGGTGGACTAGCTTCAGTGGATGTGACCACAGGCTGTGGAGGGGTAGTACCACTGGATGCTTCTTCCTGGGGTGTGGTGGTGGCCCCAGTGAGGTGGTTAAACGGGGGCAGTTCGTCCCCTAGACTTGCCGCCTGGAAGAAGCACCTCAACTGATGTTTGTGGTAATCCCTTTTCCGTTTGTAGGTCTTACCGCAGTGGCAGGTGGTAAACCCTCTTTTGAAGTCGTGGATACGTCGATGTCGGTATAGTCCGTAACGGTCGGCGTATTCCTTGCCGCATAATTCACACTTACGTTTCATTTTGTAGTGTGTGGCGTGATAGTTTAGGTGTGTCCATAGTAACGTCATTGTGACAAAGAATCATCCGGTTGTGAAGCTGTCATTGTAACGCCATAGTGTTTATTGCGTTGGAGAGTGGCGTCACTTTGTGTAAGTGGCTATTGTGGCGCTACGGGTTTGTGGCGAGACAAAGGAATGTCTGTACTCTCTGTAGTTTGGCCGGAAAGGATAAGCGCAACTTTGGAGGTAGGTATATATGGTAAAGAGAGAAAAATCAAAGGTTTGCTTAGTCCTTTTCGTTCAAGCCGATGGGTGCTCTCGTGTGGGGTTGATAGATCCAGTAACGCTCTCGAGCATGGCGTGATTTGGTGCTAGCTTCGAGATCTGGGTCTGATGTCATTACTTCGATAATGTGGAAGCTAATGTGGTCAGTCGTGTGGCCGGCTGACCAGAAATGAAGTGGTGCTGGGTTTAAACTATGATTCCGTGTGTCATTGTAATGTTCTCGGATACGTTCGTGGAAGGTTCTCTTGGTTTCTCCAACGTATTGTTTGGAGCATTTGGTGCATGTGAGTAAATAGATCACATTGCGGGTGCAACAATTGCCAATGAGATTGCTATTGTAGCGTAGTTTGGTGTGACTACTTTGGAAAGAACGGTTCTTGGAGAGCTTTGGGCAGTATAGGCACCTCTTGTAGGTGCAAGGAGTTATGAGGTTGTTGTAACTCATTCCTTGTGTGCCGCGGTGGAGTGGTGGATATTGGATCTTGGCCTGCATAAGGCTATCCTTCAAGTTAGGATTTCGCCTGAAAGCGAGGAGTGGTGGGTCTTTGAATAAATCGCGGCATTGGTCTGACGCTTGTAACAAGGGCCATTCCCGCTTGATCATGTCGTATATTCTGTTGGCATACGAGCTGTATGGTAGAATTACTGGAATCCGTTTGGTGTTTTTGTCCGTAGACAAAGAAACGGGGTTGAGTAAGTCGTGTCTGTCCTTGAATAGTGCTTTTTGGTGATGTTCACGTAACAATTCTACTGGGTAGCCTCTCACACGGTAATATTGGACAAGTTGGTCCGCATGTTTGATATAGTCCGATTGATCGGAGCATATACGACGGAGGCGTAAGAATTGGCCAAACGGCCCCGCTCTTTTACAGTTGGCGGGGTGGTAGCTAGTGTAGTGTAGATAGCTATGGGTGTCCGTTGGTTTGGTGAATAGGTCAAATTTGAGGCGATGTTGTTTTTTGTCAAAGATGACACGTGTGTCCAGAAAGCAAACTGAATCTTTGGAGTATTCAGCTGTGAACTTGATGGTCGGGTGGGCATCATTCATGTAGTTGATGAATTCAAGGAGGTGTGGTTCAGAGTGGGGGAATATCATAAAGATATCATCAATGAAACGAAAATAGGCCATAGGCTGGTGGGGAGCCTGAGGTAAGATCTTCCGTTCGAGTTCTCCCATAAAGATGTTGGCATAAGAGGGGGCGACTTTCGTCCCCATTGCGGTACCTCCAATTTGGAGGTAGTGATCACCATTACGGAATACCACTGCGACGTCATCAATTGCGAATTAAACAAACTCGCACAAAAGGATGAAATCGACCAGAAAGTGTACGCTGGACTATACGTCCAAAACGCACGTACCGCCCGATTCTACCTATTACCCAAAATCCACAAAAAACGGGAGAAGGGCAAAATACCCGGCAGACCCATCATCAGTGGGAACAACTGCCCGTCTGAACATATAAGCAGTTTTGTCGACGAACACATCAAGCCGTTCGTCCCGCTTATACCATCCTACATAAAGGACACCACCGACTTTATTCGTAAAGTCGAAGCTCTGCACCCTTTACCTGAATCATTCTACCTTGTGACAATGTCACATCCCTATACACCAACATTCCCAACCATGAGGGATTAGTTGCTGTCGCTCGTTGCCTCACCAGGCACAAACCGGTCTACAAAATATCGACCCCAAGTCTTCTCCAACTATTGAAACTTGTCCTACACAGTAACAACTTTCAATTCAATGGTGATAACTACCTCCAAATTGGAGGTACCGCAATGGGGACGAAAGTCGCCCCCTCTTATGCCAACATCTTTATGGGAGAACTCGAACGGAAGATCTTACCTCAGGCTCCCCACCAGCCTATGGCCTATTTTCGTGTCATTGATGATATCTTTATGATATTCCCCCACTCTGAACCACACCTCCTTGAATTCATCAACTACATGAATGATGCCCACCCGACCATCAAGTTCACAGCTGAATACTCCAAAGATTCAGTTTGCTTTCTGGACACACGTGTCATCTTTGACAAAACACAACATCGCCTCAAATTTGACCTATTCACCAAACCAACGGACACCCATAGCTATCTACACTACACTAGCTACCACCCCGCCAACTGCAAAAGAGCGGGGCCGTATGGCCAATTCTTACGCCTCCGTCGTATATGCTCCGATCAATCGGACTATATCAAACATGCGGACCAACTTGTCCAATATTACCGTGTGAGAGGCTACCCAGTAGAATTGTTACGTGAACATCACCAAAAAGCACTACTCAAGGACAGACAAGACTTACTCAACCCCGTTTCTTTGTCTACGGACAAAACACCAAACGGATTCCAGTAATTCTACCATACAGCTCGTATGCCAACAGAATATACGACATGATCAAGCGGGAATGGCCCTTGTTACAAGCGTCAGACCAATGCCGCGATTTATTCAAAGACCCACCACTCCTCGCTTTCAGGCGAAATCCTAATCTGAAGGATAGCCTCATGCAGGCCAAGATCCAATATCCACCACTCCACCGCGGCACACAAGGAATGAGTTACAACAACCTCATAACTCCTTGCACCTACAAGAGGTGCCTATACTGCCCAAAACTCTCCAATAACCGTTCTTTCCAAAGTAGTCACACCAAACTACGCTACAACAGCAATCTCATTGGCAATTGTTGCACCCGCAATGTGATCTATTTACTCACATGCACCAAATGCTCCAAACAATACGTTGGAGAAACCAAAAGAACCTTCCACGAACGTATCCGAGAACATTACAATGACACACGGAATCATAGTTTAAACCCAGCACCACTTCATTTCTGGTCAGCCGGCCACACGACTGACCACATTAGCTTCCACATTATCGAAGTAATGACATCAGACCCAGATCTCGAAGCTAGCACCAAATCACGCCAAGCTCGAGAGCGTTACTGGATCTATCAACTCCACACGAGAGCACCCATCGGCTTGAACGAAAAGGATTAAGCAAACCTTTGATTTTTCTCTCTTTACCATAT